>JAGKTI010022184.1:0-12954 GCA_018397915.1 Birgus latro | reverse complement strand
GAGAGAGAGAGAGAGAGAGAGAGAGAAATATAGACAGTTAGATAGTGAAACTGATGCGGTGTAATAATTCCTACATCCCTGCACTGATTATTTCAGGAAATGATCTGCAGCCGCATGATCCACGAGAGACCGGATTATTTATTTTTTCTTATAAATGCTGCTCTTCTATTACCATACGATTTTGTTTGGCTAAAAAGGAAAACTACGGTATTTAGTGTGTGTGTGTTTTTTTTTTTTTATCTTAAGTGAACAATTCATTACGTAAAATCATCGAGCAACGTGCAAGGTCGTACAGCAACTTAAAATTAATCTTAAAGTGGAACGAAAGAACCGTATTTCTGACACTCATTTAGGGAACTACTGTGGTTATTTGGTACATTTAGCCTGCATCCCACAACACAGGGTGCAGTCAGCAATTACATAGGAAGGCCAAAAATGTTCTACCTTCGTCACGTGCTTCAGAAATTAACGTAAAAAAAAAAATGAGGGAGTTGCATTCCACTTTGAGATTCAAGGCTTATTCACAGGGCCAGGTAAATTAATTTTTTTGACATCTAAGGAAATTCATGTTCACGAATACCTTAACATGCTCTTAGGTCCGTATTCTTGTCGATTATGGAGGCTCCCTCGCACTTCTTCCTTTCCAGTATATTTCAGGATTTTGGTACGATAACATGTCCTTGGATGTTTTTAATATAACCTATGTTAATATAAAAATGATGTAAATATGGTGAATAATAAACTGTACTATACAAAATATTTTGTTAAAGGCGAGGTGCTGGAAAATCTCCGACGCCAAAGGAATACTGCTCTTAGTCTCGCAGGCTCGTAACCTCGTCGTTACAGGAAGCTCCCTACCACCTCTCCCAAGCGATTTATTGTGGTTATTACTCCAAACTATCCTTTTCTGTGTTATTTTAATCATTCCAATACCATCATTCACCATAAATAACATACACATTGCTATTAACCAGCAGTATCCAAAAATAAATTGCTAAGGAAGAAGTGCTGCGGAGCTTCCCTGACCGACGAGAATACGGGCTTAGGAGGCGATTTTCTAGCACATTTTCCTAAGCAATTTACTCTGCTCATTAAACATCAATATACCTTTCAGTGTTACTTGGATAGTTTTAAATCGACACTGTTTCCACAATTAACTTACAAGACATTATTCATCAGCTATATGTACAAAGAAGATGGTCAGGAAAAGGTGCTTGAAAGCCTACGTTCGCAGTAATACTAATTTAGTATCTGAAAGCATCCTCTTCCTCAGTATTCCTACAAGATTATACGCACATTACACAGCATCTCTCACTGGGGATCAGTGTATCAATGGGACCGGTATTTGGCTTAGACTAACAATGACAAGACTTCCCACATTCCTAGGCGGCACGCACGATCCTCTCACTCGTCCCCCGTACAGCCTCTCATTTCCAAACAATCGCCTTCTGAAGTGCTGGGTCTCTTCTCTCACAGCTCGACTATTGTGTGTGACAGTCGCGGCGGCACGAGGTTGCGTCAGAGGCAGTGGGAGCAGCTTCACTAAAGTCTAGGTTTGATAACAAGTATCAGTTTAGTCTATTCACCTGGAAGCATGCAGTGGCTTCGTCAGAAACCAAGGAGGTAGAGTCCCTAAAATCTTAAACACACTGAAGTCTTCTGCCTTAATGACCCTTATGCAGTCGATGGGCATATACGAGTATTTACTTAGCTAACTAACATGTTTTTCTACTGACCGAACGACTTTTGGACAAAGTCTTCCCCACTGTCTGTTTACCTGCTCTCACTTCCTTTACACCCTCTTTTCTTTCAACTACGTAGCAAACAAGCTCCAAAACCTGTTAGCTGTTATTCATCTGTCCTCTTCCAACCGTTCCTTTATTCCCTTTTCTTTTTTTCTTCTTTTTCATGTTCTTATTTTCCTTGGTATCTGTGCGATTTTAATTTCATTATTATTTCCAACAGGACATTAACTTTTATACATCAGAACACGTTAATAAGACCAATTTATCACTTCCTTAATCACAGCGGTATACTTTTAGCTACACTACTTTTTAAGTTATCTGAGGAGGCAATGCGTAGATAAACAATGCAGAATGGAGATTAGCCATCTGATGTTCTTTCTTTCATTAGTATTCTACTGTAGGTACCGCCAGACAATGCCATTTTCCTGTGAGTGAGTCACAGGATCTACAGAAAGCTAATAGTATCACCATTAACGCACTATGGTAAGAACACCTCTAGTACTGTAATCCAGCCAACACCAGACGATTTTATTTAGCTGAGAGTATAAGTCACTGGAACTCAGAAGCTAATCAGAAACATGTATAAAGTAAAAGATATTTGCTTCCTCGAAACTAACCATCGCGGTGACAGTCGATGCTGTCTACAGTTACAAATGTACTGTCCAATATACCGAACGGGTTTACATCAATACACTCAAACGACTTTCTCGCCCTGGGTACGACTCTGGAAGGTGGTATCACTTGTTCCTGCTGCTACTGCCACTGGTACCGTATACTTTATTAACTGGTCCTGCGGTCAGTGATCCAAGCCAAGTATTCTTGTTGGTGGCTGGAGAGGGACGCTTGCATGTTGCTGCACTGATATTACCAAGTGGCTCCACGACCTGGTTATGGAAATGTCCCTCAACCACTTTCCTATCCCCCAAAAGGAGGATGGCGGATTGAAGAAGATGGGCAATTTAAGCTTGCAGTCCACGAGGTTCAAGCTTCAGACGAGCCTGAGATAACAACAACAACAACAACAACAACAACATTCATGTCGGCTAAGTGTGTTACCTGGCACGTCTTTTTCTTAACTTCTACATGTCACACTAAGGAAAATGAATTTATCATATACATTTCTTAAAATAATCATCTGCTATTGTGCTTCTTTTTGTAGAAGTTGGTGTATATCAACAGTTTCTTATCAAATTTATGTAAAGAAAATTTGGTTACGATAATCACAGTGGTAATGAGTTGTGACCATCATCATCATCATGATGACCATCACCATCATCATCATCATCATCATCATGGCAACAACACGACAAAAACTGACAAGACTGTATGGTCCATAGTAAATGTACGAGTATGCGTAGGCCAGGGTGAGAAAGACTGATTAAGGGCTGGCTAATTTGTCAGGCTTTTCAGTCACCTGCAGACACCTGAAACCCGATAACAGTCCCTGGGTCGATACCTCCTGCTCAGCCACTCATTATGGTACAGTCAATGAACCAAGTGTTGTTATCCACAGGGTCCATGAGAGACGACCAGACTAATGTTTCTCCACAATATCAGATGAAGAGTACGGAAAGAAATCTCGGGGTAAAAGTATAAGATTCTTGAGTATAGGGAAGCATTTAGGGTAAGAGTACTAACTAGGTATCAGGTATCAGTTTACGATTAAATATTTTTTTTTTCAAAGTAAGAACAACAAGCAGGTACTAAATGTAGGGTCTACACTTTATTCAAACAAATGATAGTTTTGCTACCCTTAGTAAATATATTCCCTGATTAACCCTGACCTGCAGTCTTGTCCTTGAGTCTATTCCAGCCAGAAATAATTAAATTTCTTGTTACTACCCTATCACCCAAAAAATTAATAAATAAAGAAACAGACTACTACAGATTTTAATTCATATTTCTTCATTTTATCTAACCTTTCTTTTATATTCACTTTTTCCAGGGCCAGTTATAAGTACACTTTTTCTGTAGAATTTTATTGATCAATGGAAAATAAACTTCACGATAAATTCTGGTGGGCTCTTGGGCTCAGGCGAAGGGTGGGGGGAGAGAGGGTTGGAAGGGAGGAAATAAGGAAAGTGAAAGCAAAACAGTTACAGAGCGTAAAAAAAAAAAAATATCCGTGCCTGGGGGAGTTGAAGCATACGAGTTTATGCAAGAAGTGGCAGTATGAAAAGTGTGGCAGTGTGAGATGTGTAACTGTGTGTGTGTGGTGTAGCAGTATCTGAGGTGTGGAAGTGTTGTGGGATGTGGTTTATGTGTTGGGTGATGGGTGTCATGTGTGTTGAGGTGTGTGAGGTTTAGTGTGTTTGTAAGATTTTATAGCGTCTCCTTCCTCACAGTGGCTTTTCTAACAAGCCTAAATCCTGTTCTCAATACAATCATAGAAGAATTCTTACGCCTGCCAGTTTCGCAATGATCCATCTCTAATTCAGAAGGTATTTTGACAACAGGCAAACAGGAAGGGGCACAGGTTATCGGACAATCAAGACATCATACGAATGTCAACAACATATGGAGCGTTCGCAAGGGCGAGGGAAAAAAAATGCCAAAATCTTTTCTTCTTGGCGGATGTGGTTATAGTGAGGGTCATGTAAGGGACTAATAAACGTATGCAGAGGGTAGGGGGGCGTGGGAGACGGGAGACAGAAGCCTAACATGAAGAAGGGAAAAACAGCATTTACAGTACACTTGGGGTCCACGGCCGATGCAACCCTTTGACCCTAAACACAACTGCCACCTGTTGACCCTGCTCTCCTCTCAGCCAAGGTCTAAAATTTCTAGCTAAATTGTCTTGGCCAAAGGTACTTTAGCGCTTTTCTTAGTACCTGGGACTGCCATGGTAATTTAGTTACCCTCAGACACGGTAAAGTGTAACGTGTAACAGTAAGTGGTGATGCTGATACTCTATCCTATTAACAATATGATCATCTTTTCATTTCCATTTTTGGTTTCAGTTTAATTCGTTATTTTGAACATGTCCTACCCATTCCCAGTTATAGTTATTTTTATCCCTTAGAAGTCAAACCTTGTCCTCAATAGCTTGTAGTGATGTCGTCGACGAGGAAAATATGATATACGTGCAGTAAGCTATTGCGATGAAATTTTCCTTAAGGAACATTTTCTTTTACGTTACTAATTTAGTTTTATCATGAGCTATTTAAGGCAGACTAGACTGCATAAATTTTCATCCAGGATTAATAACTCAAACCTGACAAATAGGAAAAAAAATTGTAAAAAAAAGTAGTAATAAAAAGATACCGAGCATGAAATTTTGGAACAAATTTCTATATCATTATTCATGGCAATTCATAATGAAATCTGTTCCCGTTTTGTGCGCCAAGACAGCAGCAGAGACTGAAAGGTTTCCATATTTTAGTCTCTGTTGCTGCCTCTGCTTGGATGATGAGAATTTACTTGCCATCGTTGACGAAGATTTTTACATAATGCGGTTCTTATCCACTGCTTAGTTGATGTATATGGTTGTTTGCTTGCTTGTCTGCGCTTTTGTATACGTAAATAAATAAGACAGATAGATAGACAGACAGACCACGGTATATAGATATAAATAAATAAATAAATGGATATTACACACACACACAAGCTCGCGTGCGGATAAGGGATGTTAATGAGCAATGGTAGGTGGTAAAGGCTTAAAATCATGGGCCTTTTGTAGTGAAGGGTAAGTGAAAGTTTTATTTGATCTCCCCAGTTCAAAGGCCTCACCTAATTTGAATACATTTATCTAGATACAGGTATAACACGGGTAAGCTAAACCAATACATCGTCACTGTGAAAGGGTTAATGCGTGATGATTGGTGAGGAAGACCTGCGTTTATGAGAGAGTCAATAAATATGAACACATTTTACAGTGGGCTTTACTTGCGTCCTTGTTTGCATCTGTTTTTCAATACTTTTTACCTGAACACTGATACAGGATATTAATGGGCGATGGTAGGTGATGAAGGTTTGAGTTTGAGTGGCACAGTCATTATCGGGAGCCGCGGGAGGCCGGAGCAGGAGAGGCCAGCTTGGGGGAGCTTCATGCTTTGGTTTATTTGTATCCATTATTTACCATTTAAAGGTGGTGCTGGAGAGGGACGCCTTCACGTGGTGGCACCGATATGGCAGGGCAGAGGAGCTGACCCATACAAATATTTCTCAATTCCTTACCAGTTCCCCGAATGGAGGATGAACAAAGAAAGAAGGACAGATTCTGTTTGCAGTCCATCGGGTCCACGTTCAGATAAGCCTGGGGTTACAACTACTGATACTGTTTTTTGATGGCGCCTGGTGGTTAAGTGGTTAGAACACCCCAGTCGGAGTGACATCTTGTGCAGGTTCGATTCCCATGGCGTGACTGGCCACCAAGGGAAGCGTGCTGGTTGTCTGCCCTTAAATATAATGAACTACGACGGCCTAGCCCATGGCCCCTACACCTCGAATGGGGGTACAAGTCCGGCACTCTACGGATCGACTGATGTAGCAGGAGGACACTCAAAGATGGTATCATCACTATCATCCTCATCACCATACAACAACAGCCACAGGAAAAAAAAGGAAAAAAAAAAAAAAAAAAAAGGCTGAGGTGAACTGAAGAGCAACACATCACACTGCTAGCATAAACCTTGCGCTGGCTCGCTTTCTATATATGGTGACGCACCATTATAAAAGGCGAACCACAAATTTAACCACCAAAAAAAAGTCAAGAAATTAGAGCATATGTCAAAGGTAATAGCAAGAATCGGTTGCATGTATTACCCTCTGTGATGTGTAGGGTGTCCTGAGTTACGGTTGTCGCGGTAAACAAAGGTAAAATAACCCTCAAAATAAATAAATAAATAAAAACTATGATAATGGCATTCAGTCCCACGTTACCCTTTGTGATGTGTAAGGGCCCGAGGCTAGGCTAACACAATCCACTATAACGAAAGTATACAGGAAGACTTAAGAAATTAGTCTACCATGTCATTCCACACTATTAATCAGGGATGTTAGGTTGGGAAATGGCGTACGTTCAAAGGAGTTAATCCCACCAGTTCTGTGACGTAGTTTTATATTTTATTTTTGCTTCTACTAGATTACTATATTCAGTTAAGAGAACCTCTGTCACTGAACACACACATACACACACACACACACCGAGCATCAGGGGTCAGGATATCGCAAGCAAGAAACCTCCTCAAACATATCAGCAATCACGAGAAAGAATAATTTGCGTGTCTGGTAGTGTGGGGCTGAGGACTGCTGCTCCTGTGAGAGAGAAGTATGGTGGTGTCAGGGGGAAGTGAGGCGGGGAAGACTTATGGCCTTCCTCCTCCTCTCCCTCCTTTCCTACTTCCTTCTTCTCTTCCCTTATGTTTTTGTCTTCCTTCTCTCCCTCCTCTCTCTCCTTCTACTCTTTTTTCCTTCTCTTCCTTCATCTTTTTGTCTTTCCGTCTTTGATTCTCATCTTTTTGTATTTTTTTTTCTTTGCCGCGTCACTAACTTCCTTCCCGCCTGGTTCTTTCATTTCCTCCTTCCTCCAACCTTCCCTTTCTCTCTCCTTCTTTTCCCCCATCCTTCCGTCCTTTTCTTCTTTCTTCCTTCCTTTCTTGTGCCCCTCCTTCCTTCCCTTCTTCCTTCCTTTCCTCTAACTCCCGCCTCTCTTCCTCTCCGCTTATATCTACTCCCTTACCTCCTCCCTTCCCTCCTTCCTTCCCTCCTTCTCCTCAATTCCGCTTGAAGAGAGGGTCACACCAAGCCTAGGGAGTAGAGAGGGGAGGAGGGAGAATGGGATGAGGAAGATGAGGGGAATATGGGAAGGGAAATGAGAGGGAGACTGGAAAAGCGGGAAGGAATAGGACATGAAAACAGACAAAAAGGGAAACTGGATGGAGAGAAGGGGTTAGATGAGGGGGAGGGGAGTGGAAGCTGGGGAACAGGAAAAGGAAATGAAGGTGGGAGATGGAGGAGGGAAACTGGGGATAGTTCAGAGTTTAGGATTAGAGGATGGCTGAGATATATATAGGGATTCTGAAGGGGGAATGGAGAAGGACCGAGAGAGGAAAGGGGGATGGAAAAGATGGAAGGGATGGAGGGAGGTGGATGGAGAAAGGTGAGAGGAGAAGGGGAGGAAAGAGCACAATTTATGGAGTGAATACCACACTTCATGCTTCTGGAACCGTGCTGTCTTTACGGCGACGACACAGTTCAGTTATCTTATCATACTTCCGAACATAAACTATTCTACTGACCACACCAGCAGAAGTTCCTGTCCACACCTTATCATAACACGCCTACATCAGATATAGCCATTAAACATTCCACTGGCTATGACAAGTTTTTATCCACATCTGATACAGAGCATGGTAAATCCTTGACTGTCAATTCACTGTTCATTATAGCAAAATATTTTACATCCACTCATTGTACAACGCAGATTACATTCTTACATGACCTAGAGTACGGTAACAACGCCTCCACCTTTATGACAGAGTCCCACAACCCAGGTATGATCGTGAGAAAGGTGCCCAATCTTTGCTTCTCAGCTTACCTCGTAATACAAGCTGCTTTACTGCTAAAAATCCATGTTCACAATCCAATCTGTGTTGCGTGGCAGAAATGGAGGACAGATTTGACTTGCACCATAATCTCTTAGGGAAAATCCGAATTGAATAGCAGTCAAAAGCACGCTGACAGGAAGAAGAAAGCATTTTCCTTGTGTAATTCTCCAGACTACAAAAAGTTATTCCCAGCCTGATTAAAATCGTTTGCAGGTAACGCTGATATAACAGTTAACATTTTCAGACCAAGGACAGATTATGTTTTATTTTAAACTATTGCCAGACGATTGTACCATGCTTAGAAGAAACCCCCCCAAGTTGAAGGGAAAAGCGTAGAAACAATATCCATTTACCCCTCTAACCCAAAGTCATATTGTGCTCTTTATTCTGGTTAACGACCGATTCATTCAGCTTAAGAAAGACGCCTAGGGTTGCAGGAGTTTTATACTTTCGTCGCTGTCAAAGGCTTAGTAAGGAGTGTTTAAGGTAAGGGTAACTCAAATCAGAACCTGAGTGATGCAAAGCTATCATATGAAAATAAACCAGTTTGTATTCCAATATAATTAACTTTACTATGAAATGCATCTCTTAACCTGAATCAAAAAGTATGGCAATAGCACGAATGAGATTTTAAAGAAGGGTAAATGCCCAAGCCTCTGGTAACACTAAAATACTCATACATGAAACCCAAAACAACTGACTCTGAGACGAGAGGCCACTTCTAAGCTAGAGTAAGTAAAATCGTCTGGAAGTTTTAAGAATATAACAACTGAGATTTATGCTGTCGTCTGAGTATGAATGGAGAGTTCTTTTCCTTTTGACGATGAAAGTCCATTCCTATGATGAAAAGAATCGTCTGGCTATAGCAAGAACAAAAGTGGAGATTTATATCGCCGTTAGAAAGCTGGAGCGTGAAAATAAACACTACGAACTTCTTTAAACATACAGTGGTTGGATCATGTACCACGTGCCTCAAGCATACAATCATTACGCAACAGACAATAGCAGTGGGAATACGATTACACGGCCCAGAGCCTCCAAGCATCATTATTTTGTCTTTTATTACATCACGAGAACCACAACAGTCGACTTCCTCGCCTGTTTGTGTTGGCGTTTCATCACCCTTGTGCAATCCCCTTGTTTCAACCCTCTCCGACACCCAAACCTTCCCACATTCATCCTTGTCCGTGAGCGTTTAACAGCACCCCCTCCTGCGACCCCACACCCACAACTTCCCACGTTCATCCCTGCTGTTTCTTCTCAGCCCCCACACCCACACCAACCCGATTCCCCTCCTAACATTCCCACATCTTCCCCCACACCATTCCACATTCCTCCTTATTTCCTCCTCCCACATCCACACCTTCCCCACATCTTCCAACATTCTTTCCTGCGCCCCCCACACTTACACCTCCCCACAATAGCTCGTAGATCCCCAAATTCGCATCCTTCCACATTCCCTCCTGCACCCCCTCCCCACACACCCACACCTTCCACACTCATTCTTGTTCCCTTTCGGCGCCCTCACCCCCACACCTTAAACTAATCTTTCTTTCATCCCCCCGCCCCACACCCACTCCTTACCCAAACCATCCCAACACCTTCCCACATTCATCCTTGTCCAGGGGCGTTCCTGACTACGGAGGATTTCACACCTGTGGCGATGTTGAATTTAAGCGACATTACTGCCTCCAAGTCACGCCTCGGTATTCGTAATGTAATGTCATCTAATGCTCGGCGTATGAGGTTACGTTATGACTCGGAGGAATTTCAGGACATTGCAATGAAGGATACCATGCAATCTTTGAAGAACAGATGTATTGCATTTCACGGTGTAATGTGGAAAGAGGTTTTCGGGTAAGGAAACAGACTAAAGTGGAAGATAAGACAAACGCTGTCCCTCACACTTGTAACCATTAATTGCATCTTCACCACAATGTTAACAGGAGGACAAATTAGGAGAGCAATTCTGTTGAGAAAAGTTAAGTGGAGGCTATATTTATCCCCTTCAGTTAAAAAATCGTTACTTAATCAACAACAACAACAAAAAGAAAGAAACAATCGTCGTCCCGTGCGAAGGGTATACTGAATACGAAGAATATAAATGTTGTGTCACAAAAAACTGCCCTTGACACAGGTGGTTCTTGGTACAGAGAGAAGAATAATAAGATATTGCTTAGTAGGAGTCAATGGCAGTAACATTTCTTCATCAGTTAATTAGCAGTCTGGCATTCATCAATAGTAATGGAAGGAGGTTACGGCTAATATCGTCACTACGAAGAGGCCTCTACGAAGTTGATGACTATGATCTGGGGGTAATAATAATAATATAACACCACCACCACCGCTAACAACAATATCAGTAACAACAAAATCTTCCGGAAAAGTTGAAAATTGTTAATTTCTGCTAAACTCGAACTCGTCTGATTAACAATAATACTAACAATGACAGCAATAAGCAACACATCGTACTGAAGAAGTTAATCAAGATATCTCATTTACAATATGGGCTCACTCCTAAACTGAATATAACAGTTTGGCATTAATAAGAACAGCATTTAAAGAATGCATCGTAATGGTGGCGGGATTTATAGACTGTCTCTCTCGCGGACAACAAGGGCTGTCTCAAAAGCTGCATGTAACTGTCTACAGGGTTGAGAGACTACATTGTTAAAAACTCTTCATGTTCAGAGGACTAACTCACTGAGGCCAGGGACATCTTTTTCATGTTCTTCTTGCCACCTTCTGACGATTTTATTCAACTTAGGACAGTCATTTCAAACTGGAAGGGTCTTATATAGCATTAACAAACCCCATCGATACGAGAGACCTTTACTAAGTCTAATAAAAATCGTCTTGTAACTGGAAGAACAAGTTAACATGATCCAGAGAGGTTAAGCACTTGAACACTCACCTGGTGCTTAGCAGAGATGAAGGGAGCCAAGAAAGGAAATACTAGAAAGTCAATCTGGGGAGGAAGAGAAAGCGAAAGAAATGAAATCCCTAATTGGAGTTTGTGAGAGAACCGAGAATGAATTCCAGCAAGCGGTGTATAAATAGACATAATGAGGCTGATTACAAGCACAATGGCACTTTACAACGTCCTTCCAGTGTCAGGGGTCCAAGCAAGGCCACTAATTACTGTATTGTTGCTGGGACGAGATATTCACAGAAGAAAAAAAAATCCTTGGTCGAGTCTTAAGTAGCTGTTTTATTCTAGCTCACTCTAGATAATTTTTAATTTAGAGTAGATGCAGTGACAGTAGCCAGAGTGTGTTATGCTGTCACCATTAAATTTTAATCCTCTCATGGTAGCGAAAACTCTTGTATTTCATTTCAGCTATCACCAAACGATATAACCAAACTGATGCCGCAACAGCCTGAGAATATTACAGACAGAGACAAGTAGATGACAGATAGACAGAAAGATAGATAGATTACCGGACAGAAAGATATAGATAGACATATTGATAGATACAGACAGAGAGATATAAAACATCATCAAATCTATAAAATCGAAAAAAAGGATCAGCGTGATGATAGGTAGAGAAGCACTTGGCAGCCCTTTCACCATCGGAATTTTCCCAAGCCAGGTAAAATAATTTCGTGTTAGTGGTCATGCCTTAAATTAAAGTGCTCCATTGAAACATAAAAGATAGGCAATGTAAGAAAAATATCTATTGATCTATTTATGGTAAAAGAAAAGATAATTACAACAGAGAGTAAAAAAGAGGTCATTTCTAACCACCTGACTGCTAGAATTAACGCCATTTGAGAAAAATCGCCTGAAGTTACAGTTTCGTAGGTAAGTGCGTCCACAGAAACGAAAGAGTTATTCCCGTGAAAAAAAAAAATAGCAGTGAAAGCATATAAACTACAGACCAATGCTAGTCCACTGACCTTTATAATTTCACACAGTTCAGTAATGTCATTTACAACAAGGCCGAATGACACACAAATGAATGCCAGGTGCTGGGAAAGGGTTGATATGCATTATTTTTCACTCGTGCACTGTTAGAATCTCCCTCAGATGAATTTAATCAGCTGGTGTCACCCTGAATGACATAACAATGACCATAACAAGGAAAAGAGTTAAGATGGATTATTTTGTCTTTATCACGATAAACTTAATTTATATACAATAGTCCAGTGTTGAGCTGAACCATTTCCTTAAGCTCTCATTTTTGACCATCTGACTGCTAGGCCTTCTACCAATCAATTAAACCTGCCTCCTGAATTACACCCACAGCAGCTGGTGACGTCCATAGTATAGCATCATCATCACCATCATCAGTTTCATCGCCAGTTATATCATCATCATCCTGACTTCATTTTCCACTTCTGAATGGGATGAGGAAGAATTCAGAAAACAAGGGAAGAAAAAACAGGAACGTGGGAAAACCATCAACAGTATTAATACCTGTGCCATGGTTGCAAGAAATAAAAATAAGTGTTAATTTTACAGTCCACTAAGAGAGAGACGTGAAATCCAAGGCACAAAAGACTGAATCAAATCAATATAAATTTAATAGTTCGGCATCAAGAGGGAACATTTTACAGGTGAAAGCGGTAATCACGAAGGCACTTGCAGGTGAAATAAACGTGACCGTGATGAAAGTTCGCTGGATATAATAGCGGACACTGCAGCCTCTCAATCTTTA
>JAGKTI010022182.1:0-15381 GCA_018397915.1 Birgus latro | reverse complement strand
ATTTACAATTACACTCTTCAACCAATCATCTGGGACAACACACTCATGTATAATCATATTCATCAGGTCAGTGACTAACCTCACCCCAGTATCTCCTGAGGCCTTCAACATTTCGGCAGTCAACCCAGACACACCTGCCGCCTTCCCCACCCGCATCCTGCCTATTGCCTGACTCACAGTAGCAGCGTTAATCAAAGGCCAAGGGCCAAACACTGGATCAGCTGGCTCCAAACCGTCTCTATCCCAATCAAATTCCTCATTCAACAACCGGCTATAATGCTCTCTCCATGCATCTTTAATATCCTCACTGTTCACCACTACCCTTCCATCATCATTCTTCACACACTGCTCACCTACAATATCCCGATTATCCCTCTTCACCTGATTTGCCACCCTAAAAATCACATTTTTCCTTTCTCCATGATTTAGATTATCAAGTAAAAGTCTCTGTGACTCAGACTTCCCCCTGTATACCTCTCTTCTAGCCCTGCGCCTGGCAGCCAAGTACTCCTCCCTGTTACCACCCTTCTTCCATTCCCGGAAAAGCCTTCTTTTATAGAACAACGGGGAATCGTCCAGGGTGTGAATTGTCCTGATGGGGAATCGTCAATGTTTTGATAGCGAATTGTCTGACGGCGATCTGACTTGACAGTGAATTGTCTCGGAACCGCAGAGTATGGGTGATGCAGGTTCATCGACGCAAGTGGATAGGCTGGCTGGGGTCTAACAGGCCTGATGGGGGAGACTGGTGGAGCAGCCGTTTTTGCTGGAGTACTTGCTGGTGTGGACGTTGATGCATCACTATCTGGGAACCCCACAAATGAACAGGAGGATACAAGTGAAATGTTTGCTTATTTTGCATGTTTACCCCTTGTGAAAAAGTATCTGATGTCTGACTGTTTGACTGCTACACAACGGCAATTTTGGAAGTCATCATAACAGGTACGATAATGAAGCAGTTCATCAACTGTGTGGGCTGGATTTCTCTCCATGAATCAAATGACCTTTTGAAATGATTCATCAGCATCCTTCCACGAACAGCCAGGAGCCATGGCTGATATTCCACCAAATATTACAGAAAATTGTGATAAAACAGTGGTGTGTTGCTGTGTTTACAAGCCTCAAAACAATGGTGGGGAATGCAGTGATGTGCTCGGTGGCGGAGGAATTAAAACATTAGGGCAGGATGGTTGCGCGGGGAATTTTATATACCGGTTAGGTGCTGGATTTTTCCCGGTTGATCGATTTTGGAATTGTTCTTTAAACTGTCCAGTTTAGCGCCAATTCCAGTTGATTGGCTCTCTTTCTCCAGTTGTTCCACACCACGTCCCTCTCTTTTTTTGCTATCACACACCTCCTATTAAACCACTCCTTTTTCGTGTTTTCTTTCCCACTTACTCTTGGCACATATTTTTCCACTCCTGAATTATAGAGGTCCAGAAAGATATCCCACTTCCTCTGTATCTCTCTTGTTTCTCTTAATTTTCTCCAATCTGCATTTTCAAAAAATTTCCTCAATCCTGTAAAGTTTGCTTTCCCAAAGTTGTATCTTCCCTACCTATAATTTATAGCTCGACTCTTGGCACCACGATCCCTATTATCATCTGGAACTCAATGACCACATGATCACTTTTTCCTATAGTACACAGATATTTCGACGATTCAATTACGTCAGGTTCTTTGGTTAGCAGTAAATCTAATCTTGCTGCTGTGTCGTCACCTGGGAACCGTGTCTCTTCTTTGACCCACTGGGTCATTACATTATTCACTGCTATATTTAAAAATATAGGGCCCCATAAATCTTCACTGCCTCCTGTGTTGCATTCCTCCCAGTTCACCTCTTTACTATTAAAATCACCTATAAGAATTATATTGTTGCTTTTCTCAATCACTTTCTGTAGATAACTAACCATGTCTGTAAACATCTCGTGGTATTCATCGTCAATCCATGCTCTTGCCTTAGGAGGAAGATATACTACTGCCATCTCTCTCTTGCCATTCTCTCCAGTTACTAATTTCATATTTATCACTTTAGCCCTACCTTCTCCCATTTCCACAGTATCCACATTTATGCTGTTCTTCACTGCTATTATTACTCCTCCTCCCATATTTTCTTTTCTGTCTCTTCTTCACTGTTTGTATTTACCATCTTCCATATGGATATCAATATTCTCTCTTAATCTAGTCTCTACAAAGCACATAACATCTGGTTCATGTACCCTCAAGAAATCGTTGATTTCTAACCTTGCCAATATTAATCTGTCCACATTAGTATATGCCACTTTCAAACTTTTTTCATTGTTTTTTATTCCCTCCTCTCTCCCCCTCTCCGTCGGTACCACTTCCTTACTTTCATATCCTTCATTCTCCAAAATAAAAAGTTTTACATTCTTCCTCTGTCCTCCTGTCATTTTTTTCTCTACTGTTCCTTCAAAGATTCTAAAACTTCTCTTTCTTCTTCATTCAAATCTTTTCTTACTATAATATTTTCCATCCCTGCCTCTTTACTTAGTTTCCAGGTCACTTTAAGTATATCGTTTACTACACTTTCTGAAGACAACTTAACTCTCACTGGTCTTGCTTCCCCTTTCTTATATGGCCCTATCCTCCTCACTTCCTCAATTTCTTTTTCTCACCTGTTTCCTTCGAGATCGATCTTGTTTAAAATTTTTCTCACTTGATTTGAGTCTCCCTCTTGTCTCACAGATCTAACCTTTTTTTCCTCCTCCCTGTTTCCAAATACTACAACACATCTGTTCCTTTCTACAGTTTCTCTCACTATTCTCTCTTTTTTCTTCAATATTTTCAATACATTTCCTTTCATTTTTTTTCTTATTCACTTCCCATTCTTCCTGAATGATTTCCCTTAAGCTAACCACTTCTTTCTGTTTTTCTTCCACATGTGCCCACTTTGTCTTTTGCTCTTCTAACACACTACTCCCTTCTCCGTTTTGTTACTGCTCTCTTCTAGTTTTGTTCTTAGCTGATAATTTCTCATTTCAAATTCTCAATCTCCTGGTTCGCAGTCTCACTGGCCTGTATCAGACTCTGTATAGTGTTTTCAGTATTTTCAGGTATGTTTCTTGATGCTAGATCCTCCACTTTCTTTTCTAGTTCACTAATTCTCATAATCAATGTTTTAACTAAATCCACCACATTTGTTTCACTTTCAAATCCTGGAAATTCGGGTCCCACGATGTTTACATTGTCAGCCATGTCTGAGGTTGGTTACAGTACTAAAGTTAAACAGCTGTTTCCAAGATTTCTATTTCCTATAAACATTCATGTCAACTCGCTGACAATAGCTCTTTACATTTTTGGTAGACAATATTAACTTATACTTTAAACTTTAGACAAGACCAAAGGAGACAGGACAAACATAATTCCTGAAAACTACTTAAGGTTAGCAGCGATGGTTAAGAGGTGGTTTGAGACACATCCGTTCGCTCCAGCTGGTCGGCTGTGTGTGTGTATTTACATAATTGTATTTACCTAATTGTGATATACAGGAAATGAACTAAGCTCGTGGGGTCCCGTCTCTGTTTCTCAATAAGTCAAGTTTTGCCTTAAACTCGTTTAAGTTTTTAGACTGGACGATCTCTTTGTCCAGGCTATTCCACAGGTCTATGCATCTATAAGGAAAACTATATTTCTTGATGTCCTTCAAGCAGCGTGGCTTCTTTAGTTTCATTCCGTGTCCTATTGTTGCTCTCTCATCCCACACAAACAGATTTTCTGTGTCAATTTTTTCTACTCCTATCATGGTCCTGAACACTACAATCATGTCGCCCCTCTCTCTCCTTTCCTCTAAGGATGGCAAATCCAGCCTTTCTAGCCTCTCACTGTATGATAGATCTGTCAGACTGGGGACCATCTTAGTTGCTGTTCTTTGTATTCTCTCAATCTTGTTTATATCTTTCTTTTTGTGTGGGGACCACACTACTGCTGCATATTCTAACCTGGGCCGGATCATGGCTACTATCAATTTTTTCATCATCTCCTCATCCATGTAATGAAATGCCATTCTTATATTGGTCAAGAGTTTATATGTCTCTCTCACTATCTTATTTATGTGCTTTTCAGGTGACAAACTATCCTGGACCAGCACTCCCAAATCTTTCTCTTCTCTCGCTTTTCTAATTGGTTCATTACCCATCAAATAATTCAATGATGGCCTCTTGGTACTTTTACCCATTTCTAATATTTTACATTTTTTTGCATTGAATTTCATTTCCCACATCCGACTTCAATCATGTATCCTATCCAGATCCTCCTGTAGCATTTTACAGTCCTCTTCAACCTCTACCTTTCTCAAAATCTTTGCATCATCAGCAAACAGGCTTGCGTAGCTGTTCACTCCATCTACCATATCATTTATGTAAATCAAGAACATTACTGGTGCCAACACCGAGCCCTGTGGGACACCACTTGTTACTTCCCTCCATCCAGATGTCCTATCCTTAATTACTGTTCTCATTTGTCTGTCACTCAAAAAGTCTCTCATCCATTCCAGGAGTTTTCCCTTCAGTCCTCCTATATGCTCTATTTTCCATAACAGTCTCTTGTGGGGCACCTTGTCGAAGGCCTTCTCCAGATCCAAGTACACACAATCCACCCAACCGTCTCTCTCCTGCAGCACGTCAATCGCCCTTGAGTAAAAGCTCAACAAGTTGTAAACACATGACCTTCCACTTCTGAATCCGAACTGACTTTCAGTCAACATATTCATCTCTTCCAGATATTTTATCCATTTATCTTTCAGGATTCTCTCACACAATTTTGCAACCGTGCTGGTTAGGGACACTGGCCTATAATTCAGGGGTTCTTCCTTGTTTCCTCCCTTATAGATTGGCACCACATTTGCCCTCTTCCATTCCCGAGGCACTTTCCCCTCTTCCAAGGAGCACACAATTAAATTGTGAATCTTATCCGCCAGTTGTTCTCTGCATTCCTTCAGTACCCAATTAGAGATTCCATCTGGTCCTGGGGCTATCCTTACATCTTGAGTTCCCAGTAATTTATACACTTCCTGCACTTCCACTTTTATATCTTTTATCACTACATTTCTAATCACTCCCTCTCCTTCCACAAACTCTCCTTCCTTAGTGAAAACCGATTGGAAACATTTGTTCATTACTTCAGCTTGCATTACTGCATCCTTGTAGACCTCTCCTTCTACTTTCAGTTTGGTGATTCCTTCTCTTTTCTTCAATTATGTCATTAACAAATCTATAAAACAATTTGGGTTCATCCTTACATTTGTCAATTATACCTTTTTCAAAGTTCCTTTCTTCCTCTCTACGTATTCTTGCATATTCATTTCTAGTTCTTTTATATTCTTCCTTTGCTCTGGTATTACCTCTCTTTCTCCATTTGTTCTATGCCATGTCCCTCTCTTTTTTCGCTATCATACACCTTCTATTAAACCACACCTTTTTCCTGTTTTCTTTCCCACTTACTCTTGGCACATATTTTTCCACTCCCAAATTGTAGAGGTCTAAAAAGATATCCCACTTCCTCTGTATCTCTCTTGTTTCTCTGAATTTTCTCCAGTCCGCATTTTTGAATTTTTTTTTCAATTTTGTAAAGTTTGTTTTCCCAAAGTTGTATCTTCCTTGCCTATAAAGCTCATCTCTTGGCACCACATTCCCTGTTATCATCTGGAACTCAATGACGATATGATCACTTTTTCCTATAGGACACAGATAATTTAAAGATTCAATTACATCAGGTTCTTTGGATAGTAGCAAATCTAATCTTGCTGGTGTGTCATCACCTCTGAATCGTGTCTCTTCTTTAACCTACTGCGTCATTACATTATTCATTGCTATATTTAACAATTTAGTGCCCCACGAATCTTCGCTGCCTCCTGAGTCCCATTCCTCCCAGTTCACCTCTTTACAATTAAAGTCACGCATTAGGATTATATTGTTGCTTCCCTCGATCACTTTCTGTAGATAACTAACCATGTCTGACAACATCTCCTGGTATTCATCGTCATTCCATGCTCTCGTCTTAGGGGAAACATATACCACTGCCATATCTCTCTTACCATTCTCCCCAGTTTCTAATTTCATATTTATCACTTCGACCCTGCCCTCTGCCATTTCCACAGTATCTACATTTATATTGTCCTTCACTGCTATCAACACTCCTCCCCCCATTTTTTCTCTTCTGTCTCTTCTCCATAATTTGTATTTCCCACCTCCCATATGAATATCAATATCTTCTTTCAATTTAGTCTCTACAAAGCACATAACATCAGGTTCGTGTACCCTCAAAAAATCATTGACTTCTAATCTTGCCGATATTAGTCCATCAATGTTTGTGTACGCCACTTTCAAACTTTTTTCATCATTTTTTATACTCTCGTCTCGCCTTCCCTCCGTCGGTACCACTTTCTCAATTTCTGGTCCATAACTCTCCAATAGAACTCTGTCTTCTCTTTCTCCGTTCGCTGTTCGTTTTTTATCTTTGCTTCCTTTACTAACTCCTTTAATTTAGATCTTTCCTCTTCATTTTCATCTCTCCTAATCCAAACACTTCTAAACCCCTCTTTATCTGACAATTTCCACGTTCTACTTATGATTTCATTCACTATTACTTAAGACTTGAACTTTACTTTCAAAGGCCTTGCCCCACCATCCTCGTACTTTCCTAACCTAAACACTTCTTCAGTCTCTTCTTGGGCTTCATTGTTTCCCTCCATAACCACTGATATTATTTCTTTAGCCTTGCTCAGTTCCTCTCTCTCTCTTTCAGATCTTACTGTCATTCGTTTTTCTTTTATTCCTGAGATTTATCACACATTTTTTCTTGTCTGCTACATCCCTGACCAAAGATTCTCTACTTCTTAGTAATCTAACCACTTCCTTCTCCACTTTTTCCTTACTTTGTTGTTCTATGATCTCTTTCAAATTTACATTTCCTTCCTCCTGTATTTTCTTCCACCCCTTATGTTGCTCCTTGATTTCCTGAATATGCTCATCTTGCCTCCTCGATTTTGATTCGTACTCATCTAGTTTACTTTTTATTCTGTCCCTTTCTTCTTCCAACCTCTTATTCTCCCTCTTGAGCTGTTTTATTTCATTTGATGAGGACTCGTTACTCACCTTTAATTCTGTGACTTCTTTTTCTTGTTCCTCACTACGTGTGTTAACTTTTTCCAATTTACTCTGTAGGACTTTGATCTCTCTCTCCTGCTCTAAGGTCTGTTCCTGTAACTCTCTAATTACTTCCCATATCTTTTTTAATTCCTGGACATTCCTCTCCGCCGTTTTCTCTACTCCTGCTACTCTTGTTTCTTGCAGCTTATCACTTCCTTTACTAACATTTTCTTCGGAGAAGCCCACAAATTCCCCCTCGCCAGTTGTAAACAATCTTCCGTCTCTCTCCGCCATGATACAACCATATGGAAACTTACTTTTTCACTGTCTTGTATTTTTAGGGCCAAAACCTGCGTTTTTTTTTTTTTTACTAATATCCAATGGGACCACCACTCACGCATTCAACCAAATAATCACAACAGGTTGTCTCCTTTTCGTCACTGGTTCAGCGATTATTTCTCTCGATCCAGGAGCAGCTCCGACTGTGTGTGATTTCAAGGACTGGGTAATACAATGCTTTACTCCCTGCATTACCCTTATCCTCTTTAATATTCAGTAGTACTTCAACATTCACCCTCCCTCCTGCTAATGGTAACAAATGAACCCTTCGACTCAGCTCACTCGGCATGTTTGAAAGGTTTAGATCTGGTGGAAACCGGGGAAGGAAGCCAAATCTACACTATTATGTCTGTTTGCTGTCTGACTGTAAAATAAGCAAAACAATGGAATATTTAAATTTTCTTTTCATAAAATCACATTTCAGAGTTTAATCCTTCCTACTGATATTACAGTACTTCAGTTTTACATGTTAAAGTACATCTTGAGCTTAAGGGCTACAACAGGGAGAAATGTATGGCAGGCAACTGTGGTGACCACAACTGCAATGCTGCCACATTGACACGTTGGTTGGAGGAGGGTGAATAACTACAACAAGGAGAAATGTATGGCAGGCAACTGTGGTGACCACGACTGCAATGCTGCCACGTTGACACGCTGGTTGGAGGAGTGTGAATAACTACACCTGGCTGCATTAGTACAGTGAGCCCTTATGTTTCACGGGATTTGGGTTTGTGAATTTACCTTTTGCAGGAAAGCCCAAAATTTCCAAGAACTTATGTTTCACGATCAAGAATTCACCTTTCGCATATTGCTGTTACTGTGTGTGTGCGCGCACATACCTGCTAAGTCACGAGTGATAACATCACCGGAAGGGTCCTGCAGTATGCAGCCGGGGGCCCGGGCAGTTCGCGGTGTGAGGCTGGTGAGTGTGGTTTGCCTTTTCTGATACTGGTAGCAGAGCGTAGTTCGAAAATAACAGCGTCGTGTTCGACTAAGTGGCCTCCAAAACTTGAAAATGATTCTGTTTATGAGAGATGGAAAAAGGACATCGACATTTGGTGCAAACTGACGGACTTACCAAAAAAGAAGCAAGCCTTAGCTATTCACCTGTCATTATCTGGAAGAGCGAGGGTGGCGTCTTCGGAAATTGATGCGACTGATTTGAAACAAGAGAATGGTGTTCAGAACTTGCTGAAAAAACTAGGATGTTTATTTCTCGTGGACAAAGGATGTCGGCAGTTTGCAGCATTTCATGAATTGTACATTCGTAAGTTCGTGGCAGGATTTGAGCATGTTTATTTCAAATTTATGAAGCAGGACATGGCACTGCCAAATTCTGTGATGGCTTTTATGCTCTTAGCTGCATGCAAACTTTCAGACAGTGAGCAACAACTAGTGATGTCAGTGATAACTGAGGTGACATACGAAAACATGAAATCTGCCCTGAATCGTATTTTTGCTGGTGACATTGGCGAGCAGAACGATGCATCGGTATCTGCCAGGGAGGTGAAGGGCGAACCAGTATTTTGGAGTGACGAAGTTGGAGGTGAGGAAACGTTTTATGTTAGAGATACTCGATGAGGACGGAGAATGTTGCGGGGTGGTGCAGTACGTGATCGAGGTCATGGTGGTGGCTGATATTCAACCGTATCTGCTAGAATTCCCCAACACTCATCCACCAGCGGGAGGCAGAAACCACTTGGGTCTGACAGAAAGGTATCGAGGTGTTTCGTATGTGATTCTAGATTTCATTGGGCACATGACTGTCTGGATGTATACAAAAACGATGGAAGTCGAGAAGAAAATTCTGAAACAGTGCATCTGTCGTTATTAATGGGAAATGCGGATGATGCCGCTTGTAGAGGTAAGTTACAGACTCTAGTAGAAGAATCTAAGGGATGTGCTGTTCTAGGTACAGGGTGGTCTACAACTGTATGTGGAGTTGAATGGATCAACTGCTATCTAAGTGAGCTCACTGATTACGAACGTGGCGCTATAAGAGAAGAAGCGTCATTCTCAACCTTTACTTTTGCTGATGGTGTCACAGTTTCTTCTCTCAAAAGTGTTACTCTGCCCTGCTACATTGAAAATATGTGTGCAACCATCGTGATTGATGTTGTGAACTGCAATATTCCCTTGCTGTTGAGTAAACGTTCCATGAAAAAAGCAAAAATGTTGATTAACTTTGGAAGTGACCAGGTCAAAATTTGTGGAACTATCATTAATTTGTAGTCCTCATCTTCAGGCCATTACATGCTTCCAAATTCTTTATGACTAAGTCGTGATTTTTGGGAAACAATCACGCTGGCATCTCTTGGGGGTGATGTAGAAAAAACGGCTTTGAAGCTTCACAGGCAATTTGGACACCCAACATCGACAAAATTAATTAAACTGATCATATATGCGGGGATTAAAAGTTCAGAGCTGGAGCGGGCTATCAAGGCTGTATCTGATGCTTGTACAGTCTGCTGCAGATTTAAGAAAGCCAAGCCCTGACCCGAAGTCAGTTTGCCCAAGGCATCTAAGTCTAACGAAGCCATAGCCATGGATTTGAAAGCTTGGGAAAGGCACTATTTCTTAGTCCTTATTGATCTGGCAACCAGGTATTGTAATGCGATAGTAATCGCGGATAAGTGTGCGCCCACCATTATCAAAGGAATATTTCGGAGCTTGATTGTTGTGTTTGGCGCACCTGGAAAAATTCTTACAGACAATGGCTGTGAATTCAACAATGCAGAAATGCGAGCATTGGGAAAGGCCTTCAATATCAAGATCATGACAACATCTGCAGAGTCCATGGAGCAACAGAGTCTGTGAGCGTCAAAATGCAGTCACTGGTGACATTGTTACTAAGATAATGGTTGATAGCCAGTGTGAATTGGATGTGGCCTCAGCATGGGAAGTATCGGCAAGAAATGCTCCCACCAACTACGCAGGGTTTTTTCCTAACCAACTTGTTTTTGGTTAAAACCCTGGCCTGCCTAATGTGTACGCAAATGATCCTCCAGCCTTGGAACCTTCATCATCATCAAAAACTGAGAGAGACAACTTGAACGCTCTTCATTTAGCAAGACAAGAGTTTATAAAGACTGAATCAGATGAACATTTAGCTAGGGCTCTGCGGCACAACGTACGTTCAAGTGACTTAAACGACATCCGAAATGGAGATGAAGTCTTCTACAAAAGAAATGAGAGTCATGAGTGGCACGGTCCCAGAATTGTAATAGGCAGAGATTGGAAACAAATTCTGGAGAGACACGGCGGTGTCTACGTGCGAGTGCACGTGCATCGTTTAGCGCGTGCGCCAGAGCAATATACTACAGTTGAAGGTGGTGTCAGCAGTGATGAGAAGAACAATGTTGTCCAGGAGAAGCCTAATGACGATTCTTCACAAGTGTTGAATGACTATCCACCAGATGACGAGTAGGAAGATGGTGTGGTTCCGATTGATGAACCTCCCACAGTTTCTATTCCAATTAATCAGCCTCCCACCGTTTCTATTCCAATTAATCAGCCTCCCAAAGAAGTTTCTGTTGGTCAACGTATAAAGGGAATACATTCAGAAACCGAAGATTGATGTCTGGAAGGATTAAGAGTCGGGAATGTAAGGCCACTGGAAAGTACAAACACTGCTACAATTTGAAGAGGGACTCTGACGGCAGCACTGATTGGACAGATTTGCAGAAGGATTTTAGCGAATGGGAAGTGGTTGATGATGACACAGAAATGCTTGTTCTTTTCAACTCTGCGGCCGTATTATGCGCTAAGGAAAATGAAATTACAAAGTGGCAGAATAATGATGTGTATGAGGAAATAGATGATGTTGGGCAAGGTGCCATAACGGTTCGATGGGTTGTGACAGAAAAACTGAAAAATGGAAAGCCTATTGTTAAGGCCCGCTTAGTCGCCAGAGGATTTGAGGAAGACACAGTGGATCTCCGAAAAGACTCGCCTACTTGTTCAAAAGAAGCAGTGCGTTTGGCACTTTCTTTGGCCTCCACCAACCAGTGGGATTGACACAATACGGACGTGAAAGCTGCCTACTTGCAAGGTAACGATATTGAGAGAGTTGTTCATTTACGTCCTCCGCCTGAATGTGAAATGGTAAGTTATGGAGACTAAAGAAAACTGTTTACAGCCTTTGTGATGCTGCTAGGCATTGGTATCTGTGCTAAAGTGTCTTTGTGATGCTGCTAGGCATTGGTCTCGGAGCTATAGTGTCATCACTGGATTCAGCGCTGTTCTCTTGGAGCAACAGTGGCAAAGTCGAAGGCATTGTATGCATCTATGTCGACGACTTCCTTTGGGCTGGTACACATAAGTTCGAACAGCAAGTGACAAACCGATTGAGTCAAATATTCCTCATCGGCAGTTCAGAATCAAAAGCCTTCAAATATGTTGGTCTCAATGTCATCTCCAACACCGATGGCAGCATAACGCTCGACCAATTCCAGTATGATTTATCTTTGAAGCCAGTCACGCTGAGTAGACATCGTGCAGCAGTAAAATCAAGAGAGCTGTCCGAGTCTGAGAAAACGGAGTACCGAGCATTAATTGGGCAGCTCAACTGGATTGCCACACACACTCGGCCAGATATTGCCTTTGATGTGTGTGAGTTGAGTGTGACTAGCAACCAAGCTACCATAGTGGATTTGCTTAGACTCAATAAGGTGATCTCAAGGGTGAAGACTGACAACATGAAGCTATACATTCCAAGAATGGGGCCGATTGAGGACTGTCGTATAGAGTGCTTTTCAGATGGCTCATTTGCCAACCTTGTACACAATGGATCTCAGGGAAGTTTTGTGATCTTCCTACAAGATGCTAGTGAGGCAAGATGTCCTATTTTCTGGCAGACAAGAAAGATCAGGAGGGTCATCAAATCTACCTTATCTGCTGAGGCGTTGGCGCTGCTTGAATGTGCTGAGACTGCTGTATATCTAGCCAACATATTGCGTGAGATCTCTGGATGTGGAAAGATCAAAATAAAGTGTTTCGTCGACAACAAGAGTCTGGTGGACGCCCTTTACTCCTGTAGGAGCGTAGAAGACAGGAGATTGCGCATTGATATTGCTGTATTACAAGACATGTTGGAGCGAGGGGAGATTGATGAAGTATCTTGGGTGGATACATCACAACAACTGGCTGATTGTCTCACCAAGAAAGGTGCCTTGACCGAGCGGCTGTGTGCAGCAGTCAGCCGAGACTAGAAGGATTATAATACTTCAAGACACATCACATATCTGCATGTGGCCACAGACTGGGTCTTGATAGTAATTAAACAAAAGTCTATGTACTGGATGCATGGTGCATATTGGGTGCTGATGGTACTCACACAAAAGTCTATGTATTGGATACATAGTGTGTATCAGATGCCAACAGACCATCCAGCTTCGTCCTTGGAATCTTTTGTCAAATTAAGAAGAGAGGACGACAGTGTTAGTGCATATTGCTGTTACTGTGTGTGCGCATGCACACACCTGCTAAGTCACGAGTGATGAAGTCACCGGCAGGGTCCTGCGGTATGCAGCCGGGGGACCGGGCAGTTCGCGGTGTGAGGCCGGTGAGTGTGGTTTGCCTTTTCTGATAACTACACCTGGCTGCAATAGTACAGTGAGCCCTTATGTTTCGTGGGATTTGGGTTTGTGACTTTACCTTTCGCAGGAAAGCCCAAAATTTCCAAGAACTTATGTCTCACGATCAAGAATTCACCTTTCACGTCAATGTGTGGGGTTCCGGTTGGCAAACTGATCATCAGCTGTTGTCCGCCATGTCTGCACAGTTCCCTTCAGCTGTGAGGCTGTGTGTGGTGCACTAGTAGAGATTGCAGCCGTGGTCACTTTTCTGCCTTTCCCTTCATTCAGCTATTGTTCTCGTGTGGTTTACCTGTACTGTAATATGGCTTTCTCTTCATTCACTGGAGGATTAGGTAATTGTGGTGACGGTGAAATACTGGGAAGTTCAAAGGATGGAGGCAAGAAAAGAATGTCGTGAGTGCCGAGTCGGTGTGAAGAGGGAAAAGTATTCAGAAGAGAAAAAGACAAAGATTTTTCTGGCTGGTGATCCATTTATTTAACGTTTCTTCACATTTCTATCATATTCATGTGGTTGTCAGTTATTCTGCTATCCTGTTTTATGAGAATTATGTCTCAAAAGTGAGAAAAAGAGTGCCTTTGAGTGAATCTCCAGAACCAATTAGATTTTTTACCACTGAATAAATACAGGCAACCCTCACGCAACGAACACTTACACAACGAAAAATTGGTTTAACGAAAATTGTGTTTTACTACCCTTCACTTGCGCAACGAATGCCTAGACTTGGTTTAACGAATTTTTTGGTTCTATTATTGTTTCAACCCCAACAGAATTACAAGTTTTGATCCATTTTCTCGATATTTTAGAAATTTCTAAGACACTTTTCTTTTATGATATTTTCAGCTCAAATTATTTTTATTTTACTCCTCAAGGTTAGGTTAGGTCAGGTTAGGATATCTTCAAGAGTAAAATAAAAATAATTTGCAAGAAAGATGCCATTGAAGAAAAGTGTCTTAGAACTGTCTAAAATATCGATGAAAAGGTTCAAAATTTCCTAATTCTGTTAGAGGTTGAAATAATAATTTTAACAATTTTTGGTTTACCAATTATCAGCTGAATCATCCAACAGAGAAGCCAGTTGCACATAGTGACTAGCAGCTGTTGACAGCAGCGCCTCTAGCGACACAACGCTCGTACTAGTATTCAAAACAAAACAGCTGTAGGCTTCGCAAGTTTGCATGTGCATTACTGCACTACTCTTTGCTCACCATGCCTTAATGACCTGCAACTAGCCCTTGTCAACAAGCAGCCAAGGCCTCCAGGAAGAGCTTTATGCTCAAGACTAAGCTGGATATAGTAAGGCGGCACGAACGTGGTGAAAAACAAACTATAGCTCGCCTCCATGACCTGGCTCCGTCTACAGTGTCGAGTATCTTTAAATCAAGTGCCGTATGTGTTTGTAGAATGTAGATGTACTGTATGTACAATAGTTGTAGAATATGAATTATGGAGTCATAAGATACACAAACATTTATTCATAATGAGCAAAGAAGGGTGAATACTAGTAGATGGGGGGGGAAATTGGAAGTCTGGAACCAAACCCCACTGAACCCATGTTATAATGGGCTTGTGCAACGAAAAATCACTTAACGAACAGTTTTCCAGGAACCTAACCCATTTGTTAAGTGGGGGTTGCCTGTACTTTTCAGTTCGCAAAATTCTGGTTTCACGCCAACCTCATGGTACCGATTAGATGCAAAACTAAAGGGCTCACTGTACATAACTCCCTCTATAAATATGTATACTGTGGTACTGCAGATTCAATAATAGATTAAAGACTTGGAGAAGAAAATTAATTGCAAGTAAGAATGGATATTAAATGTATTAGCGTGAAATACAAGATAATAATATATCATTCAATAACAGTATCCTCTATTACAGGTATTTCACACAACTTACCTCTTCAAATGCCATCACAGCTGATCCAACAACCAATGTAGTCTTGTCTGACAAAAGCTTTTCAATAACTTGTATTAGTTCTTCCTTTTGTTCTGGATCAAGACTGGAAATAAAAATATACAAAATCAGGTTCCACTCGCCAGGCATGTGGCATTGTACTACACTGTACTAATAACTTAGATTCAGAAAGGATATCAGATCAAGTATAGTGAATAACCAAAAGACTTCTATCTATCTATCTATTGCCAGACGCCCCAATCCCGAACCGGGTGGCCACAAACAAATTGCCTCCATGTCACTCTGTCCCCTGCCATTTCACTACCACGCTCCCAACTCACACACCCTTCTCTCATATACCTCTCCACTCCATCCCTCCATCTCATCCTCGGCCTCCCCCTCCCTCTCGCCCCCTCCACCTCACTCACATACACTCTCCTCGTTA
>JAGKTI010022181.1:0-15382 GCA_018397915.1 Birgus latro | reverse complement strand
TCTTCCTCTCTACGAATTCTTGTATATTCATTTCTAGTTCTTTTATATTCTTCCTTTGTTCTGTTATTACCTTTCTTTCTCCATTTGTTCCACGCCATGTCCCTCTCATTTTTTGCTATCATACACCTTCTATTAAACCACTCCTTTTTCCTGTTTTCTTTCACACTTACTCTTGGAACATATTTTTCCACTCCTGAATTATAGAGGTCTAGAAAGATATCCCAATTCCTCTGAATCTCTCTTGTTTCTCTGAATTTTCTCCAATCTGCATTTTCAAAAATTTTTCTCAATTCTGTAAAGTTTGCTTTCTCAAAGTTGTATCTTCCCTGCCTATGGAGTTCGTCTCTTGGCACCACGTTCCCTATTATCATCTGGAACTCAATGACCACGTGATCACTTTTTTCTATAGGACACAGATATTTCAAGGATTCAATTATGTCAGGTTCTTTGGTTAACAATAGATCTAATCTTGCTGGGGTGTCATCACCTCGGAATCGTGTCTCTTCTTTGACCCACCGTGTCATTACATTATTCGTCACAATGTTTAACAATATAGTGCCCCACGAATCTTCGTCACCTCCTGAGTCCCATTCCTACCAGTTCACCTCTTTACAATTAAGATCACCCATTAGAATTAAATTGCTGCTTTTCTCAATCACTTTCTGCAGATAACTAACCATGTCTGACAACATCTCCTGGTATTCATCATCAATCCATGCTCTTGTCTTAGGTGGAACATATACTACTACTATATCTCTCTTACAGTTCTCTCCAGTTTCTAATTTCATGTTTATCACTTCAGCCCTAACCTCTCCCATTTCCACAGAATCTACATTTAAGTTGTTCTTCACTGCTATCATCACTCCTCCTCCCATTTTATCTTTTCTGTCTCTTCTCCACAATTTGTATTTGCCATCTCCCATATGGATATCAATATTCTCCATTAACTTGGTCTCTACAAAGCACATAACATCAGGTTCTTGTACCCTCAAGAAATCGTTGATTTCTAACATTGTCGATATTAATCCATCAACAGTAGTGTACGCCACTTTCAAACTTTTTTCGTTATTACTTATACAATCTTTTCTCCTCCTCTCCATCGGTACCACTTCCTCAATTTCTGGTCCATAACTCTCCAATAAAACACTGTCTTCTCCTTCTCCGTTCTCTGTTCGTTTTTTGCCTTAGGTTCCTTTACTAACTCCTTTATTTTAGCTCTTTCTTCCTCATTTGCATCTCTCCTTAACCAGACATTTTCGAACCCCTCTTTGTCTGCCAATTTCCATGTCCTATTCATGATTTCATTTACTATTGCCTGGGACTTAAACTTCACCTTCAATGGCCTCGCCCCTCCTTCCTCATACTTACTTGACCTAAACACTTCTTCAATCTCTTCTTGGGCTTCACTGTTACCCTCCATGACTACTGATATTATTTCTTTAACTTTACTCAATTCTTCTCTTTCTCTTTCAGATCTTATCGTGATACGCTTTTCTTTTACCCCTAAAATAATTACACATTTTTTCTTATCTGCTACATCCCTGACTAAAGATCCTCTACTTTTCAGTACCCTAACCACTTCCTTCTCCACCTTTTCCTTGCTTTGTTGTTCTATAATCTCTTTCAAATTTACATTCCCTTCCCCCTGAATTTTCTTCCACCCCTTTTGTTGCTCCTTGATTTCCTTAATATGTTCATCTTGCATCCTTGATTTTGAATCATACTCATCTAATTTACTTTTCATTCTGTCTCTTTCTTCTTCCAACCTCTTGTTTTCCCTCTTGAGCTGTTCTATTTCATTTGTGGCAGATTCATTACTCACTTTTAATTCCGTAACTTCTCTTTCTTGTTCCGCACTGCGTGTGTAAACTTTTTCCAGCTTGTTCTGTAAAACTTTGATCTCCCTCTCCTGTTGTAAGGTCCTCTCCTGCAGCTCTCTAATTACTACCCATACCTTGTTCAATTCCTGGACATTCCTCTCCGCCGTTTTTTCTACTCCTGCTACTCTTGTTTGATTCAGTTTGGTAATTCCATTTCTCGCATCTTCGTCGGAGAAGCCCACAAATTCCCTTTCACCAGATGTAAACAAACCACCGTCGCTTTCCACCATGATACAACCATATGGAAACTTTTCTATTCTACTGTATCTTGCTCTCTATATCCCGAAACCAGCTTTTTTTTTTTTTTTTTTTTTTACTAATGTCTGACGGGACCACCACTCACACACTCATTTACATAATCACAATAGGCTGGTTTCCTTTCGCCGCTGATTCAGCGATTATTTCCCTGCGATCCAGGAAGACGTCTGTCNTCGAGGAAGAGGTGTGTGTGTGTGTGTGTGTGTGTGTGTGTGTGTGTGTCTCTCACCGGGTCGGTCAGGATCATTTGATGTTAGTGATCATCAGCTTTTACCCTCCCGGAAGGGAGCTGAGAGCTCATACAGTCCGATCTGTGGGCAAGGCTGTGACCTTCACACATGCACACACACACACACACACACACACACACACACACACACACACACACTCACACACTCATTTACATAATCACAATAGGCTGGTTTCCTTTCGCCGCTGATTCAGCAATTATTTCCCTGCGATCCAGGAAGACGTCTGTCTCGTCGGCGACCTGTGTGTGTGTCTGTCTGTCAGTGTGTGCATGTGTGTGTGTGTCTGTCTGTCTGTCAGTGTGTGCATGTGTGTGTGTGTGTGTGTGTGTGTGTGTGTGTGTGTGTGTGTGTGTGTGTGTGTGTGTGTGTGTGTGTCTCTCACCGGGTCGGTCAGGATCATTTGATGTTAGTGATCATCAGCTTTTACCCTCCCGGAAGGGAGCTGAGAGCTCATACAGTCCGATCTGTGGGCAAGGCTGTGACCTTCACACATGCACACACCCATCCCTTTGCTCAAGGGGGACAGAAACCACCCACTTCGTCAGTGAAACTTTTCGCAACCTGAGCGAGGCACGAACTCCCGTCTACCAGATGACAAGCGAGAACGGTACCACTGTGTGTGAGTGAGTGAGTGAGTGTGTGTGTGTGTGTGTGTGTGTATTTACCTATTTGTAGTATACAGGAATTGAGCTAAGCTCGTGTTGTCCTGTCTCCATATCTACATTCATCTAATCTAGTTTTAAATACATGAATGTTTTTCGCCTGCACCATCTCTTCGTCTAAGTCATTCCAAATACTTATGCTTCTGTTCAGGAAACTGAACCTTTCGAGATCATTAAGACATCTACTTTTCCTCAACTTGAAGCCATGACCTCTTGTTCTTCCATCATCCAACACAAAAAGATCCTCTCTATCCACCCTTTCCAATTCTCTTACATTTCTAAATATCGTGATCAAGTCACATCTTTCCCTTCTCTCGCGCAGTGTTGGTAATTTCAGTTTTTTCAATCTCTCCTCGTAGGTGAGTTCCCTTAAACACGGTATCATCTTCGTTGCCATCCGTTGAACCCTCTCTAGTTTATCAATACTGTATGCTTCTTCAAATGAGGTGACCATACCAGAGCCACATACTCTAGTCTTGGTCTTATCATGGTCACTATCAACTCCCTCAACATTTCCTCATCTATATTATATAATTAAAAGCCACTCTCATGTTGGTCAGTAATCTATAAGTTCCCCCAATGATTTTGTTTATATGCTATTCTGGTGACAAGTCATCCCGAATAATCACTCCCAAGTTTTTCTCATCCGTTCTTTTACTAATTATCTCATTGCCCATTTTATATGTCCAGCGTGGTCTTCTTTCACTTATTCCCATTTCTAATACATGACACTTCTTGGCATTAAAGTCCATTTTCCAAGTCTGGCTCCAGCTGTGTAGTTTGTCCAAGTCTTCTTACAGTTCTTTACAACTATCAATACATTTAACATGTTTCATAATTTTAGCATCATCTGCAAACGTACTCATGTAACTATTCAAACCCTCTGGCAAATCACTTACATATATCAGAAACATTATAGGGGCCAGGACAGAGCCCTGGGGTACTCCACTAGTCACATTTTTCCATTGTGAAACCTTGTCTCTTATTACTGTTCTCATCTGCCTGCCTATCGAATAATCTCCCATCCACTTTAATAGTTTCCCATGCACCCCACCAAAGGTCCTCAACTTCCACAATAGTCTCCTATAGGGCACCCTGTCAAATGCTTTCTTAAGATCCAGATGGGCACAGTCCGTCCATCCCTCTCTCTCCTGTACGACATCTATTACCCTACTGTAGAAACTTAACAGGCTAGTAACACATGATCATCCTTCCCTAAATCCAAAGTGTCTCAGTGTTATCACTTCATTTTCTTCTAAATACTTTATCCATCTTTTTTTAATAATTTTCTCACAGATTTTACAAACAATACTAGCAAGTGACACAGGTTTATAATTAAGTGGATCCTCCCTATCTCCTCCCTTAAAGACTGGCACAATACTTGCTCTTTTCCAATCTTTAGGTAACTGTCCATTTTCAAGCGAGGTCTTGATGATGACATAAACTGGCCACACTAACTGGTCGGCACATTCCTTCAGGATCCATCCAGCCACACCATCTGGTCCCATTGCTTTTCTCACATCCAAATCCTTCATCAGCTGTAGCACCTCATTCATGTCAACTGTAATTTCAGCCATTCCCATCAGCCTGGGCTCCATTTCAGGCTCCCAAAATTCATCTTCCAATACATAAACTGACTGCAGCTTGTTGTTCGTTATATCACACAAGTCTTCCTCTCTTTCGTATGTTTCATCTCCATCCCTCAGTCATATTATACTGTCCTTAACTTTCATTTTGCCATTTACAAACCTATAAAATAGTTTCGGCTCTTTTTTACAGTTAGATACAATATCTTTTTCGTATTTCCTTTCCTCTTCTCTCCGTACCCTTACATATTCATTTCTTACCTGCTTGTACTCCTCCCAAGCCCTTTCACTATATCTTCCCACTTTATTCCATGCTTTTTTTCTTGCCTCTTGTGCTATCCTACATCTGTTGTTATACCATTCTTTCTTCCTTTTCATAGCTGCAGAAAATTTTGGGACATACTTAGTAACTCCTGTTTTATATACTTCTGTCAAAAACTCATATTTCTCATCAACATTTGTCATCATATTCATTTTATTCCATTCTACATTTTGGAAAAAGTTCCTCAGGGAAGCAAAGTCTGCCTTCCCATAATTGTATCAATTTTCTCTGTGTTTTTCATCTCTTTTTCCTTCCCTTGCTCCTACCATGTCCATCTCAGTTACCAGATGATCACTTTTACTAAAGAGGCATTGGTAGGTTAGTTTCCTCACATCATTTGGGTCCTTTGTGAATACTAGGTCGAGCCTGGATGGTTCGTCGTCAATGGATTCTCTTATTAGCTGTTCATGATCTTCGTTCGCCCATGCCCTAGTTTTGAGGGGCATATAAAATACTATTACAGTAATCCCTCTATTATTCGGACGTCCAATACTAGGACATACTCACTATTCGGATATTGTGGGCTGCCAAACCCCCAAAATGCCAAACAATTCGATAAAAATCGAAAAATTTTCGATTTTTTGGGACCGCGTCAGTTTGAATTTCCCGCCCGCGCCGATCGGCTATGTTTACACTTGTGGCACCTCTGTCGGTCGCCATTACCGACTCTGCTACTGCCTCGTGAACAACTCCGAAAATGGCGGCCGAAGTGATTGCTTTTGTGGTGATACCCTACCTCCTACAGCGCTTGATAATGCTTTTCATCTTCTTCATCATGTGTGTGATGATCGTCACTAGACCACACGGGAATTTACTGTTATGTACAGTGAAGTGATGTGATTCCAGATATTAAAAAAAAACGTTGTGGAAAGTGTTCGTGATGAGTGGTGGTGATTCTCAAGTGCAAAGGTGTGTCAGGTGCAAGGTCTTCCTGTCAGAGTCTGAGATGATAGAGTGGGTTATTACATCAGGATGGCAGCTTCTTGTTCGTAAGTACCCTAACTTCATACCTAACCTATTTTCATCATGCTGTAAATGTGTTAAAAAATTACGCTAAATCTTAATCATAATTTCCTGCTAGCAATTTAATTTTTCCATACATGGTTCTTAAGTGAAACAGCTAGAAAAAAGGTGGAAGCAGTTAATTTCATGTCCGGTCCTAACCTAACCTAACCTAACCTATGGTTACCATAAAGATTTTCATGCCTAACCTGTTTTCATCATGCTGTACATGTGTTAAAAAATTACCCTAAATGTTAATCATAATTTCCTGCTTGCAATTTAATTTTTCCATGCATGGTTCTTAAGTAAAACAGGTAGGGAAAAGGGGGAAGCAGTGAATTTCATGTCTGGTCCTAACCTAACCTAACCGATGGTTACCATAAAGATTTTCATGCCTAACCTGTTTTCATCATGCTGTACATGTGTTAAAAAATTACCCTAAATGTTAATCATAATTTCCTGCTTGCAATTTAATTTTTCCATGCATGGTTCTTAAGCAAAGCAGCTAGGAAAAAGGTGGAAGCAGCGAATTTCATATCCGGTCCTAACCTAACCTAACATTGTGTTAATCATAATTTCCTGCTTTTAATTTGATTCTTTCATGCATGGTTATTAAGTGCACTAGCTAGGAAAAAGGTGGAAGCAGTGAATTTCATGTCCGGTCATAACCTAACCTAACCTAGGAGATTTCAATGTTCACCACCACCTTTGGCTCTCCTCTCCTCGCACTGATTCACCTGGTGAACAAGCCTACATCTTTTCTATCCTTAATGACCTAGAGCAGCTTGTACAGCACCCTACCCGTATCCCTGACCGCCTTGGAAAGAGTTCCGACATACTTGACCTTTTCCTAACAACTAATCCTTCTGCTTACACTGTTCATCTTTTCTCTCCGTTGGGCTCCTCCGATCATAATCTTATTACCTTAACATGTCCAATCGCTCCAGTACGGCCTGTGGACCCTCCAAAGAAACGCCGCCTGTGGCACTTTGGAGCTGCAGATTGGGAGGCCCTCAGGCAGTACTTCTTTGATTTTCCATGGAATGATTATTGCTTCCATGGCCGGGAGCCATCTGAGTGTGCCTTGCGCGTTATGGAGGTTATTCTCTCAGGCATGGAAGCATACATTCCTTTCTCATATCCTCTGACTAATGAAAGAAAGCCTTGGTTTAATCACGCTTGTTCTAATGCTGTCCGCAACAAGGAGAGGGCCTATAAGAGGTACCGGAGCCAACCCACCCCTGAATCACAACTTTTATATATTTCTGCCCGGAATCGTGCAAAGTCTGTTCTTCGCTCTGCTAAAAACAATTTCATCCGTGCTAAATGTTCCCAACTCTCCAACTCGAGTTCTTCTCACTCCTTCTGGCAGCTTGCCAAAAACCTTTCTAACAACTTTACCTCATCATCCTTCCCTCCTCTTTTCTACTCTGATGGCTCTGTAGCTATTTCCTCTACTGATAAAGCAGATCTCTTTGCTCAGACTTTCTCCTCCAATTCCACCTTAGACGATTCCGGTGCTATTCCTCCATCACTTCCCCCCTCTGACTTCCTATTGTCTGACATTAAAATTTCTTCAGCTGATGTGTTCTCTGCCATTACTGGCCTCAATACTAAAAAGGCATACGGTCCTGATGGAGTCCCTCCTGTTGTCCTCAAAAACTGTGCTTCTGTGCTTACTTTACACCCTGCCTAGGTAAACTCTTTCGCCTTTCTCTCTCAACTTGTACCTTTCCTTCTTGCTGGAAGTTTGCTCTCATTCAGCCAGTCCCAAAGAAGGGTGACCATTCCCAACCCTCTAACTATCGTCCAATTGCTTTAACATCCTGCGTATCAAAAGTTTTCGAGTCAATTCTTAACAGAAAAATTTTAAAGCACCTTTCCTGTCACAACCTTCTTTCTGATCGTCAGTATGGGTTCCGTCAGGGACGCTCCACTGGCGATCTTCTCACCTACCTTTCAGACTCTTGGTTTCCTCCTTTCGGAACTTTGGCGAAAGCTTTGTCATTGCACTTGACATCTCAAAGGCTTTCGATCGAGTCTGGCATAAATCTTGAATTTCCAAACTGCCCTCCTACGGTTTCTATCCTTCTATTTGTGCCTTCATCTCTAGCTTCCTTTCTGGTCATTCTATAGCCGCTGTTGTAGACGGCCATCGTTCCTCTCCTAGACCTATCAACAGTGGTGTTCCTCAGGGTTTTGTCCTATCACCTACTCTCTTCCTTTTATTCATCAATGACCTTCTAAGCTGTACATCTAACCCTATCCACTTATATGCTGATAATTCCACCCTTCACCTTTCCATTCGGTTCCCGCAACGTCCATCTCTGCAGTTACTTCAACAAAAAAGGGACGAGGCTTTGGCACACCTAATGTCTGATTTGGCTCGTATCTCTGATTGGGGTAAAAATAATCTTGTTATTTTCAATGCATCAAAAACTCAGCTCTTACACATATCAACCCGACAAAATCTTCCTCAGGATTACCCACTAATGTTTAATAATGAACAGTTATGTCCTGCATCATCCTTGAACATGCTTGGGGTTTCATTCTCTCAGGATTTGTCTTGGAAAGAACATATTACATCTCTTGTGAAATCTGCTTCCAAGAGATTAGGTGTGCTAAGCCGATTCCGTACTTTCTTTACCCCTGCACAGTTGTTGACCCTGTACACGGGTTTTATTCGCCCGTGTATGGAGTACAACTCTCATGTGTGGGGAGGTTCCCCACATGCAGCTCTTCTCAATAGGGTGGGGTCAAAGGCTTTTCGTCTCATAAACTCTCCTCCTCTTACTGATTCCCTTCAACCATTGTCTCTTCGCCGCACTGTTGCATCTTTATCTCTCTTCTATCGCTACTTCAATGGTCACTGTTCCTCTGAACTGTCTGCTTGCATCCCTCCACCTCTACGACGGGCACGTAGTACCCGTCTAGCAACAAACTCTCATCCCTTTTCTGTCCAACTCTCTATTGCAAGAGTTAACCGTTACTCCCAGTCTTTCATTTATGCAACTGGTCAACTCTGGAACTGTCTTCCTCCGTCTGTATTTCCTACTTCCTATGATCTCCAGTCTTTCAAACGCAGTGTGTCCAGGCATCTCGAATTGAACGGATCTTGAATTCGGCTCTCTTTTGTACTGTTTTTGCTTTTTCTTGGAAGGAACAGTATGCAGGCCCATGGGCTTTGGTTCCTTCTTCCTTGCATTAAAAAAAAAAAAAAAAAAACTAACCATTTTTCTGGTAGCAATTAACATCATTTACTGTATTTGATGCTTTGTATCCAATAATTTAGTGCATAAAATGTGAGAAAAGATGATTTCCATGTCCGATACTTACTTATACTATGCTGGCAAGTTCTGAGCTCCTATGACTCACTCACCTCTAAATCATCATTTTTTGGTTAAAATTCAATAAATTCATGCTATATGTGCATTATTTATGTGAAAAGGGACCTAAATAAGTGCTATACATGTCCAGTAGTGAGGTAGGAAGGTAGTTTTCTGATTTAGGTTAGGTTAGGTTAGGTTAGGGTCATGAAAAACCAGTGCTGGAGCTTCAGGACCAATATCTGTCTGCACAAAACCAATATTCGGACATGCCTTTGGCTCTATTACATCGGATACTGGAGGGATTACTGTACATCCATTTTTTCTCCATAACTATCTTCTATTACAACTCCCAAAAGTTCAGCCATGGTATTTTCAATTTCTATATTCTTTACTCTTAAGTCATTAAGGGTTAATATCACTATACCTCCCCCAAACTTATCTTCTCTGTCCTTCTTCCAAATGTTATAATTGTTCCATCTGAATAATTTTGTATCGACATCTCGGGGCAATTTAGTCTCTACCAAGCAAACCATTTCAGGTTTATTTTCATTTAAATAATCTCCAATTTCCCTTTCTTTGATATTAACCCATCTACGTTACTTTACATGATACTCAGATTTGCTGCAGTTTTTATCTTTACTCGTTCTTCTCTTTTTCATATTCATATCCATCCCCTTTGTTTCCTTCACATCTAGTTTTTCACAGACCACTTCCTTGCTTTCATATCCATCACTCTCCAAAAAAAAAAATTATGTTCTTCCTCTGTCCTCCTGTCATTTTTTCCCTTTACTTGGTCCTTCAAAGATTTTAAAACTTCTTTCTTCTTCATTCAAATCTTTTCTTACTATGATATTTTCCATCCCTGCCTCTTTACTTAGTTTCCAGGTCACCTTAAGTATATCATTTACTATACCTTCTGATGATATCTTAACTCTAACTGGTCTTGCTTCCCCTTTCTTATATGGCCCTATCCTCCTTACTTCCTTAATTTCTTTTTCCCACTTGTTTCCTTCAGGATGGATCTTGCCCAATATTTTCCTCACCTGATTTGAGTCTCACAGACCTAACTCTCTCTTCCTCCTCCCTGTTTCCAAATATTACGACACGTCTGTTCCTTTCTACTGTTTCTCTCACTATTTTCTCTTTTTTCTTCAATATTTTCACTACATTTTCTTCTATTTTTTTTCTCGTTCATTTCCCTTTCTTCCTGAATAATTTCCCTTAAACTGACCACTTCTTTCTGTTCTTCTTCCACATGTGCCCACTTTGCCTTTTGCTCTTCTAACACACTACTTACCTTCTCTGTTTTGTTACTCCTCTCTTCTAATTTTCTCCTTAATTCAATATTTTCTCGTTTTAATTCTCGATCTCCTAGTTCGCTGTCTCATTAGCCTGTATCAAACTCTGTATAGTATTCTCGGTATTTTCAGGCATGTTTCTTGATACTAGATCCTCCACTTTCTTTTCTAGTTCACTAATTCTCATAATCAACGTTTTGACCAAATCCATAACATATGTTTCACTGTCAAATCCTGGAAATTCAAGTTCCCCAATGTCTACATTGATGGCCATGTTTAAGGTCAGTTGCAGTACTAAACTGAACAGCTGTTCCCAAAATTCCTATAAAACATTCATGTATACTTACTGACAATAGTTCTTTACATTTTTGGTAGACTATAATAACTTGCAATACCTCAAAATTAGAACAAGACTGAAGGAGACAGGACAATTCCTGAAAACTACTTAGGTCCGTTGAGAGGTGGTTTGAGACACGTCTTCTCGCTCTGGCTACTCGCCCATGCTTGTTGTGTGTGTGTGTGTGTCCAAAGCAGTAGTGATGGGAATTCCGGCTCTTTCGGCTCCGTTCACTTAAATGAATCGGCTCTTTCAGCTCTCCAATTAATTTTTATTAGATTAAATTAAATGAAAGGGACAGGTCTGAGGGTAGACAAAGTGCACTGAATGAAATTTATTTTGTTTACATCAGTCAGAAAGCCCTGTAGTCAGAAGGACCAGTAGTCAGAAGGCCCTGTAGTCAGAAGGACCACTACTCAAGAATGCCCACTAGTCAGAAAATTCAAATTAGGTTGGGTTGGGTTATGTTAGGTTAGGAATTTGAATTTTCTGACTAGCAGGCCTTCTGACTACAGGCCCTTCTGATGATTGGGCTGGCACCAATATCACTTACTTGACTATTTCAGGTTTGAATTTAAAAACACCAAGTGCCTCAGCTTAGTGGAGGTGATTCTGTTCCTTCTCTCGGTAATTATTTGCACATTTTGCACTGTGTTCTAGTATTTTCTATGGTATCAAAATGAAGCCATATGCAACTCCTTTTCCTTCGTACGTCACTCATCTTTAACTTAAAAAACTGACGGTAGTAACACAGATGATTGGGTGTGTGGACAGTGGCGACTGGTGAGAGGTGACAGACTGGAGTCTTAACTCGAAATGCGAGTTGCAACGCGCGGCTTTAGTGGTCTACTGGACTGGGTAACAGGAACCAAACCTGTGAGTTTGATCACATCAGACACGTAAAAAATGTCCAATTCAACAGTTTTACAGTATTATTTCAATTATTCTGGGCCTACTCATAAATACATTCCACTACCATATTATTATTACTATTATATTATTATTATTAATCCTAGAAACCACGGCAAAATCAAATTAACGGTAAACGGCTCTCAGTCTTGAGAGCCGGCTCTTCTCGTTCACTTGAAAGAGCCGGGTCGTTCGTGAACGACACATCACTACAAAGCAGCGCACCCAACATGTGAGGCCTGAGGTGGCCGTTGCTAACATTTTCGTTTTACTGTTGCCGCCAAAATGCATTAATTTCTTGCTGCAGTGTGTAGATAGTTATATCACAGTCTTTTAACAAATCCTAGTGTTCTGTGTTTGTATTAGCAGTGGGACCAAGAGCATGATATCAGCCTAAGACGTAACTGCCAGTTAAGAATGAAGGGTGGGGTGGGGGATGGTAGGGGTATGGGGAAGGGTTGGGGGGATGGTAGGGGTATGGGGAAGGGTTGGGAGCTGGGATAGAGGCAGGTGGAGCTCATTTCATCCCCTCCCCCCTCCTCTTCCCTAGGTATACAGGGGTAGGAAGGAGGCTCCCATGGGCAGAAAATAGTGATCGTGAGTGTAAATCTAAACTTATTTTTAACCCTTTCGCTCACGGTACCGCAATTTGCGTTACATGTGGTGTGGTGTGCAAAAGCACAGGACCGCAAATCGCGTGAAAACACACAAAAAAATAACCAAAAATTAAGTTATCGGTCGATTTGCGTCAAATTTTGTAGCATTCTAGCAGCCACGTATCTCTCCCGAGGTAAAACTTTGGCAACACTGCAATGGCTCCTATGTGCCTGTATGTAGTGATAGAATCTCAGTGCTCCACTAGCAGCCAGACAGCAGGGTCGTGCTGTGTTGTGTTGTCCCTTTAAATCTACCATTTTCCCCCTCCCACCCGATTCTGAAGCCATTATTGAAATATTGTGACTGTACAGTGTTTTTTACTATACTGTGAAGTGATTGTGTCTATTGAACATAGATATATTGTTTGTAAACCATTGGGGCCTATTATCAGCTGTTAGGCCTAGAGGCAGAGTCTGGTTTGTTATAGCGGGGTTTCCACTCACCCTGCCCGTAAAATGATGTATTTTACTCTTATAGTGAAGCCATTACTTACATCTGTGAAACATATAGTGCCTGGATTAGTGAAATAACTGACCTACCATAGCAGGCATTATGTTATGCCATAGAGATAACATAGACATATGGATTAGTTGCTAAGGGAACAGGCGGTCTCTTACACAATACAGTAGGGAAGGGAATAACAGAAGAGGCTGGGATGGAATCATGTGATAGTGTTTTATATTGCATATGGTTCAGTGTGAAATATATGTATAAAATAGTGCAGCGAGAGTTCACCGAGAAATATTGCGTGCACTGACTGACAGCGGAAAGTTACATAATGATCAGAGACAAGAAAATACGCCACACAGCGACACATACAGTATATGACATTTATAATGTCATATATGTGTCGCTACGTATGTCGTGCAGCGAATGTTCGTGGAGAAATCTATTGTGTGCATCGTATGTGTTAGGCAAACGTGGTGCAAGGAACAGAGAATACGCCACACACACACACACACACACCCATGAACACACACAAAACTCACACACTACCTAACTCATCTTCAATTCCTTCAAGTTCCTGCAAGCAGCTCAACACCTCTGGAGCAAGTGAGTTATCCATATTTTGTTGATTTGTACATTGACCTGTTTCTACATTTCTATATTTTTTTTTCACAAATAAGTATTGTTTTTTACATATACACATATGAGATGGAAGAAAGTTCAGCTTTAGCAAAAAGACTAGTGGAAATGTCAAGTTACTGAGAGCACTATCAAAGAGCTTATGATATTTCTCGTGTATAATTTGAGTAAAAAATAATAATGATAAAACGTAACGAGCGAAAATATGTAAGCACTGTATTCGTGAGGCAGGGAAATTGAGCGTTTTTATCTCGCTTGTGGGCGAGTAAGAGTGTTCTATCTTTGTCGTCCATTTACTCCAAAATTATTGAACGTTTCGATTTCCTGTAAGAACCATGATAAAGATCAGTGAATTCTACATATGTCCAGGACATAACTATGTAATTTCTCTAATGAAAAGTTGTGGTTACGTAGGAGGTTATTGTGCAAGCATGACGAAAGTGCACCGCGGCCGTGAGTACCCTGTAGTTTTTTGCGATTTACTCGGAAACTGTGAAGCGTATCAAAACAAAAAGGTATCAGGAGAAAGCATATGAAATTCTACATAAGATTATGTAATAAAAACACAAGGTGTGCAAGAAAACTTCTGCAGTATACCTCCCTGAACAAAAATCAATTTTTCTACAAAAATGGCTTTTAGTTTTTGGCTATTTTCTCGAAAACTACAAATCGCATCACAACCGGACGTACCTCAATAGAAAGGCAATGAAATTCCATATCAAAACTTATAACATTTTTCTGTATGATGGAAAACACTCGAACGACGATGTTGGGAAGTGAGATCAACGTTCCAAAATGTTTATTCACGGCGGCCTTGTGTACGTTTATTCGTATTTTTCTGGTTTTTCTTTTGCTTATCAGCTAGAACAAACATCGGCGAATAAGATGATGTGAATTTCAGGGCAACATTTTGAGGTTTGGGTGGCGAAAATGAGGCAAGAATACATGTAATTTGCGTACCGCGGGCTGCCAGTGGAGCACGTGCGGGAGTAAAACCATGAGCCATGAAACTGAATACAACTTACCGTGCGCGAAAAGGTTAACTACTGTATATACATTATTTCTCTTTACAGGTACAAAAATAAAATATACTGTACTTGAAAACAAAAAATTACTGTAATACAGTACTGTACTGTTCTGCACAGTACACAACAAGCAAGTCGTAATATAATGGGTCCACAGAAACGAGGTATTGTGAGGTAAATTAGTCCGCGGTAGCATCGCTGCACCTCATCTTTGATACCATTGTATTTCTTTTGCTATTTTTTGAGTATTAGGCTATTTTTCCCTTCATTTTCAAGCAGCGGACTTTTTCAAGTGACGGACACTCATTCCCCCCTATTAGTCCGTTCACTCAAGGGTCAACTGTATATATATGTATATGTATATACAATATATATATATATATATATATACAATATACAGTAATCCCTCCAATATCCATTGTAATAGAGCCAAAAGCATGTCCGAATATTGGTTTTGTCCGGATATTGGTCCTGAAGCTCCAGCACTGGTTTTTCATGACCCTAACCTAACCTAACCTAAATCAGAAAACTACCTTCCTACCTCCCTAGTGGACATGTATAGCACTTATTTAGGTCCCTTTTCACATAATTAATGCACATATAGCATGAATTTATTGAATTTTAACCAAAAAATGATGATTTAGAGGTGAGTGAGTCACAGGAGCTCAGAACTTGACAGCATAGTATAAGTAAGTATCAGACATGGAAATCATCTTTTCTCACATTTTATGCACTAAATTATTGGATACAAATCATTAAATACAGTAAATGATGTTAAAT
>JAGKTI010022180.1:0-15382 GCA_018397915.1 Birgus latro | reverse complement strand
AGGAAATAATGTTTGCAATTTCTCTGAGGCATGCCAGATTGCAAGGTGTTATCGGACAGCTTCACATCCCTCACTGTGGGTAACTGACGTAAGGAAAATATACATACATACATACACACACACACACAGGCTTCTAGAACCTATGACAAATGTATGAGCCATGTGACACGAGCCGTCCTACCCAAAAGAGGATGGAGCCAGAATTCAGAATTATGAGAGAGAGCAGGGAGAGAGGAACATAAGGTTAGGAGAGAGAAGAGGCACGGCAGGAAGGGAGCGTGTGGAGTTAGCAAGTATAAAACCGCTCTCACCTCAATACGTTCTTGTGTTAATCTTGACCTTTCCCTTTGAAGGCAATGCAACTACAATCAACCGCAACTCATCTTTAACTCCTCCCATCATTGATAACAAGTAAACTGAGTTTATCTTTACAATATATTATATTTTTAAACAACAAAATAAACTTCTCTATAGAACTACAACCCCTTGGCTATGACTGCAACTTTTGGTGGCCGTGAACGTATGAACCAACGCCTACCAGCCAACAAGTCTACAAGCAACTGTATCAGAAATATACGATTATACGACAAATGAGAAAACAAGACAATGCATAACTCATAACTCTCGCCTCACAACCCCTCACACCCTCTCTCCAATCACTCTCTGTTTTCGTTGTCGCAGCACTGATGCACGGTTCAAGATTTTAGCTGAAGCCAACAACAACCTCCATCCTCTCCATCCTGCCACCTAACTCACTGCTGTTGTTCACCACTGTTACTCACTAGTACTAATATTCATTTACCTCCAACAGTGAATGAGGGGATAAGTCGATGTTGTTCGGTGAGGTGAGGTTCGAGAATGAGAGGTCGATCAACCCTTCAATCAACCCTGATCTGAGAATTCCTTCAATCAACCCTGATCTGAGCTTCAAACAGCTCTGATCGATCAACAAGCTGAGTGACTTCTTCTGGCAACTCAGACCTGAGTAACTGTGTACCATCATCTATTTCTCAAGTGGGTGATCATACGTTTACACATTTCATCCTAGAGCTGAGGCTTAGGTACAAAACCTTCATCATTTAATTAAATATACACATATTCAATCTAACTATCATTTCATTATTAATATCCATTTTTTCACCTATATAGTTAACACATACATAAATCAATTCTTTCATAACACCATTCCTTAGGAAAATGAGTTTCTTTTAGCTGACTGATATGACAGGCATATTCTCATCCCCAGTAAATTTAGTGCCAAACGAAACACAAATATCAACAAATACCGATGAACAATTAGTCACGAATGCCATTTCACAACAAGTTGCAAATACCGATTCACAGTTAGAAAAACAATCAGGAGAGCATCAAGTACACGAAAGACTCGCATCACATTCCGCACAAAGAAGGGATGACGAAATGAATGATGATGATGATGATGAGAGTGAATTTGATGATGATTGTGATGATAATCATGGTGAAGAGAAATGGAAACCTCCTGCGGATGTAAACAGTGACGACTTTAGAGCTTTCATCCATACGTACGAAAACCTAGTAAAAAGGGTTCACAGATCAGGTAGAGCTTATTCCTTCACATAACGATAAGGGATCACATGTGGACTTAACCAAACAACCAGCCAACATGGCAAACAAAACCGCGAACACACCTCCACCATCCGTGCCTCAAGGATACGTTTACCACGAGGACACAACCACCCAAAAATTTTCAGGCACAGAGAAAGACCACATTGACACAATATCTCTTTTAAACGAGTGCTTAAGGAACGAGTGATGAGAAGGAGGACATATGTACCTAGGAGGAAAATATGGAAACTGGAAAACCAATCAGTAAGGGATGCCTTTTATAGTGAGATGAGGAGAGTGGTAGCTGAACAGAAAGCCGTAAATAGAGGCATTAATGAACAGTATAGAGCTCTTAAGAACAACCTCTTGAGAGTTACCGATGCAATATGCGGTTGGACAAGAGGCCCACCAAGACATAAAGTAACTTAGTGGTGGGATGAGGGTGTAGAAGCTGCAGTTAAGGAGAAAAGAATAGAAGGCTTTTCCGGGAATGGAAGAATAGTGGTAACAGGGAGGAGTACTTGGCTGCCAAGCGCAGTGCTAGAAAAGAGGTATACAGGGCGAAGTCTGAGTCACAGAGACTTTTACTTGATAATCTAAATAATGGAGAAAGGAAAAATATGATTTTTAAGATGGCAAATCAGGTGAAGAGGGATAATCGGGACATTGTAGGTAAGCAGTGTGTGAAGAATGATGATGGAAGGGTAGTGGTGAACAGTGAGGATATTAAAGATGCATGGAGAGAGCATTATAGCCGATTGTTGAATGAGGAGTTTGATTGGGATAGAGAAGGTTTGGAGCCAGCTGATCCAGTGTTTGGCCCTTGGCCTTTGATATGACACTGCTACTGTGAGTCAGGCAATAGGCAGGATGCGGGTGGGGAAGGTGGCAGGTGTGTCTGGGTTGACTGCCGAAATGTTGAAGGCCTCAGGAGATACTGGGGTGAGGTTAGTCACTGACCTGATAAATATGATTATATATGAGTGTGTTGTCCCAGATGATTGGCTGAAAAGTGTAATTGTAAATGTGTACAAAGGAAAGGGTGATGCCCTGGAAAGGGGAAATTACAGAGGTATAAAGCTCTTAGATCAGATAATGAAAGTAATGGAGAGAGTTCTAGAATGTATGATTAGAGAAAGAGTGAATATCGATGAGATGCAGTTTGGGTTTATGCCAGGCAGGGGGACCTCTGATGCCATATTCATTGTTCGACAGGTTCAGGAAAAATATATTGGAAAGAAAAGGGAATTGTATTTTGTTTTTGTTGATTTGGAAAAGGCCTTTGACAGAGTCCCTAGAGAGGTGGTGAAGTGGGCAATGAGAAAGCGCACCCAGGTAAGAGTGAATGAAGCTTTGAGTGATGAGTTTTCTGTGAATGTTGGTGTTTTGAGTCCCTTGTTGTTTATCATGGTGCTTGAAGCCCTCTCACGTGACTTTGGAGATGGACTCCCATGGGAGATGTTGTATGCTGATGATTTGGTGTAGATTGCAGAGAATGAAAAGGAGGCAGAGGAAAGATTTAAGAAGTGGAGAGATGGTATGGGGTACAAGGGCTTAAGGGTAAATGCAGATAAAACAAAAATGATATCTAGGGTTGGTGGCAGTACAATCAGAGAAGAAGGAGGGTGGCCATGTGCAGTTTGCCACAAGGGTGTGGGAAGTAATTCCATCTTGTGTAGTGTTTGTGATAAGTGGGTGCACAAGAGATGTAGTGGTATTAGAGGTAGACTGCGAGATGATGCTGATTTCACGTGTGCGGCGTGTCGGGGAGAGCAGGTGGAGAGTGTTAGGCGTGAGAGGGTTGAACTTGCAGGTGAGTCTCTTGAGTGTGTGGAGGAGTTTCTTTATTTGGGAGACATGTTATGTGCCGGAGGTGGGGCTGGAGTTAGCTCGGTTGCTAGGGTGAGAAGTGGTTGGAAGAAGTTCAGGGAGCTGTTGCCTCTCCTGACATTGAGAGGACTCTCCTTACGTGCTAAGGGGTCTTTGTATGCAGCATGTGTTAGGAGTGTGATGCTGTTTGGTAGTGAGACCTGGGCAGTAAAGGAAGAGGATATTCACAGGTTTAAACATACAGAAATGACAATGATTAGGTGGATGTGCAGTGCGTCCCTGCGCACAATGCCTGGGGGGGCTGGGATTATGATGGAAGAGTTGAGAGGTAGAATGGGACTGGAGTGTATTGGTGTTGTGATGAGGAGAGGTAGGCTGAGGTGGTTTGGACATGTGGAGAGGATGGGGGATGATAATTGGATACAGAGGGTGAGAGGTGTTAATACTGGGGGAGGGGTTGGGAGGGGTAAACTGAGAAAGACTTGGGACGAGGTCAATAAGTGTGACTTAAGGGTTAAGAGACTGAACAGGGAGGCTGCCATGGATCAAGCAGCATGGAGAGCCGCCATTAGGTGACCAAGGCCGACGCATGCAAGCATGTTGGAGCCTTCAAAAACGAAACGAAACGAACAGATCTTTGTTAACAGACATGTAACAGTTGAGAGTGAGAAAATTGCCACACTTTCATCTAGGATTAACCATGAGAGGTGTCTGGCTTCTGACTTACTTAAGTCAGATAAGCTCCTAAGAGCTAACACATATGAAGAGTACAAGACAGAATTTCTGAAGAAATTCTCTGGGGGTATAAATTTTTTGCCAGGTATACTTCCAGAATTTCATAAGATTGCAGATCTTATGAGAGAACATACAACTAATTCTACACTAGGTGAAATAACAGCAGATGTTTCTAGAGTTAACCTTTTTGTGCATGATGACGCATTAGGCGTCATATGGGTCTTTCTGCAAAGATGCATGATGACGCCAAACGCGTCATAAAGGGGAAAAAAGTTTTTGGTCAATTTGCGTCATTTTTGGAGGCATCATAGCTTGCCTGGCTCTCATCAAAAGTAATGAGTTGGCAACTGTGGGTCCCGATACCAGCATCAGTGCATACAGGTTGTTTAGTACTAATCCAGGTGTCAGTGGGGGAGGAGTGCGCAGTCCCTTGTCCTTTTAAATCCACTCTATTACCTGCAGCACGACGTATTTTACTATACCAGTAGTGCTTATTTTGAGTTTTGGGGCACTATTGTGAATAGATTTGGTGTTTGCAGTGGGAAATTTAGGTGTTTGTGAAGCATTTGTGGCAGTTATCTGCCGTTGAGCCAACGAAGATTTTGTTACTGCTTCTAACCGTGGCCCCAGAACTACACTGCCTCTACCCTTCACCAAATGTGAGTATTCATCTATAAAAAGAGTGTTAGTGAATCATGTCAATATAGTTTGCAATACCTAGTGTAGAAGGAAATAGTGAAACAGTGCAGTAGGTTAGAGGAAGGCAGGAAACAGCCCTATAGCACAAAACGGAGTGAGTACACTGTAGTTTCTTGCATTTTTCTCAAAAATTATTAGGCGCAAGAGAACCGATGGGGGCTTAAATGAAAGCCCATAAAATTCTGCATAATATGATGAAACAAAAACATAACACTGCCGGGAAAAGTTTTTCACTAGAGCTCTCCCCCAAAAAAATCTGTCTGTCGGAAATTGATGTTACTTGTTTGCTTATTACTCGATAACCATACCTCGTATCAAACTGGAAACTATCCCATTCGAAAGCTAATAAATTTCTCTTTCTATTGATTATATAACATGTGGCGATAGGTCAGTAAACATTGGAGTTGTGATATTGGGAAGTGAGATGAATGTTCCTGAATGTTTATTCACAGCACTCTAACGTACATATAGTGTGTTTTTCTGTGTTTTTTTCCTGCTTATCATGTAGAACAAACATCAACGAAGAGGAATATGTAAGTTCTGTGGAAAAATAAGTACGTTTGGGTGGTAAAAATAAGCCGAAAATACACGATTTTGGTGCACACGGAGGGCGGCGAGGGGTGGGGAGAAAGTGATGCGTCGTAGAACAAGAAACTTAACAAACTTACCCGTGCGTGAAAAGGTTAAAAGAACATTGTTAACCACCACAGAGAAATCCAACTGGGTAACACAAGATGTCAAAATGACGCCATTGCATGTCATAGACATCCTTGGCTATGTAGCTGCGCTGTGCAGATTACCAGATAGGACACTAGAAATCGTGAAGACGATCGCTTACACCACAGGAATGTGTTTGCTAGATTTCGTGAACGAGGTAGAGATGATTTGTAGCAAGGCAGGAGTGACTGAAGCAGTCAAGCATGACCAGAATGAGAATTACAGAAACAGTGTCAGCAGTGAAAACAACTACATCAAACAAAGAAAGTAATCGGTCCCAACCCAAAACAAACGAAACAAACCACCACAAACCACGAGACATAGCTCACAGACACCATGCTACAGGCAGTCTCAAAAGTTTATGCGCAGTCCTAGCAGAAATCGCGCTACAGACAAACCAAAGTATGGAAAGTCATCTCGAAGATCACAGTCAGGAGATAGGTCTACTCTATGTTATTACTGTGCAAATCCTGAACACTCAAAAAGTGAGTGTTTCATCAAATGTAAAGAGGATAAACAAAAGACACAAGGTCTAGCCCATACTGTTGTCACCGTAAGGCGCAGGGTCACTGGACCTTCAATTGTAAAATGGTGTAAAAATTGGTCGCTATTTTTAAGTCGGGGGAAGGACAAGCCATGACAAAAAACAACCAACCATAAATACAGACAAGTCTAAGTCACATAGGAGGCGTGCAATTCAGATAGGAGGCGTGTTAGGAAATGAATGTATATTAATGCCACCTATATGTGAAAACACACACATTTCCTTATTCTCGGATACAGGCTCTCCAGTGAATTTAATAACACAAGAAGAATTAGATAGAATTTTTAGAAATAAGAAGGAAGTAACCATCCTTGAAGAATCTGATTTAAACTTATATGCTGTAAATGGCAAAGAAATTGCTGTAAAAGGCACGATACGATTAAACATTAGGCTTAATGAGACAACAAGATAAATCTCTGCTATTTTCTATATAGCAGAAAATTTAGTAATAAAAGCCACCATGTTATTAGGCCTACAAACAATGAGAGCAGGGAAAATAATGGGATAGAGTTAGACAATGAATTCACACAAGAATTATCAACATATTTCTTACCTATCAATAGTAGAGACCCAAAAAGAATTGGAAGTATTAAACATCTAAATAGAAACAAACAAAAAGACGATGGTAAAGATTTCTTCACACCGCCTACATCCTCCCAGACTAGAGAAAGGGATAACAATCATAATTCAACAGTCTTTCCCGCCCATCTTACCTATTACGTAGTTATTCTACCTAATTCTTTTATGCCTATCACTATTAAAACTCAGTTAAAGAATAGTAATGTTCTCGTCTTAGAGGAATCACGTAAAGTGAAAGGAGTGTCAGTAGAAAATGCATTATGTCCGGTGGATAATGATGGGCAGACTAAGTGTTCCTAATTAATCACATGAATGGAGAAGTACGGATGAAAAAGGGGACTTGTCTAGTCAAAATAGCAAAATGCCCGGGTCCAACAATGAGAATAGTTGTATCCGGAACAACAAATGAGATAAAGTCTATGGACAGAGAAAGAATAAAAGAAAATCTGGTTCACTCAGGAGAATTTCATGAAGAACACGATCTCTTAAACCTTTTGGAAAAACGTCGTAACACAGTAGCATTACCAGGAGAAGTATTAGGGTGAACAAACCTGATTTATCACAAAATTAATGTGCCTCCAAACACACAACCTATTTTTGTATCAGCCTATAGGGTACCACATTCACTGCGTTCCCTTGGAAACCAATATGTTGATGAAATGCTAAAACTGGGTGTTATTGAGCCCTCAGTCTCCACTTGGAATGCCCCATTATTTTCGTGGCCAAATGAAACGGAGAAATGCATGCGGTCGTTGCTTACCGTCAACTAAACACCAATACAATACCTGACCGAATTCCAATGCCATTGTTATCTGATGTATTACATGATACAGGATCAGAAAATAATGTCATTTCCACAATCGATTTGCTTAACGAGAGGTGTCCTGTCAATGTATGGGTACGTTGCAACATTTTGTCACGGTGACACCCATCGACATACTCATATGTTATGCAACTGCAAGGTCAGGCATTTGCACATTTTTCAAGTTTGATGGGTGATTTTTGGTAGGCATATGTGAGAGATCTTCCTCCACCTGCTGTCAAGCGGGGATACTGCCTGGCCCCACCTGACCCCCCTCCCCCCTCCCCCCTCACACTTGGCAATTCACCTGTTAGCAGTGACCTGGTCAGTAAAGACATGTTGTGCCACGGTCTCTCCAATGATGAAATTCAAGGTGAAAGTGATTCCTGAGGTGGAAGACAAAGAAATAAAGAAGCTAGAAGAAGAAACAAACAGAAGTGATGAGGTGGTAATGTCGTAAAGGAAGGTGCCATATGTGGATGTGTTTGGTGAGTAAACAATGCTTATATTGCCCATATTATTATGTCAAAACCAATATAGTCTTGTACTACACATAAATTCATACCAAATAAATAAATAAATACGTAAATTAAAGTGGCTTGAATTAGTTAACCCTCCCATAGTACGTTTTCTTTGAAGCCAGGTACGCTGAGAGAGAACAGAAAGGTATGATTGACTGTCACCTGTAGCAACATCTATAAGCTCAGGAGGGCGATTTCGCTATTAGTTTTCGATGTGTCTCACCAAACCGGAGGTTTGAGCCTTTTTTTTTTTTTTCCCGAAACAATTCGGGATTGGGGGGTATCGGAGGTGGGAAATCGGTCGGGACATGACGGGTTAATGGCTACTACCACATCTCTGTGGACGAGGAGTCACGTAAATACATTTCCTTCTCCACAAATACAAGGCATTACCAGTACAAGTGAATGCCAATGGGTTTGAAGACAGCACTAGGTACTTTCCGGTGACTAATGTATTACGTGTTGTTTGGAATACTAGGGAAAAGAATATCTGTCAACCTAGACGACAGTATCATAACTACTGGAACGATTCATGAACACCTTAAGAAATTAGACCAACTCTTACAAAAGCTTGCTGATGCTGGTTTAAAAATTAAACCGTCTAAATGCATATTTTGCTTCAAGGAAATAAAATTCTTAGGCCATAAATTAGACGCCCAAGGCATTCACACGTCTCCCGACAAAATACAGGCAGTAAGGAATTTCCCCAACTAACGAACATGGACGAAATAAGACAATTTGGGGGGCTAGCAGGATATTATCGTTCCTTTATTAGCCAGTTCTCTCATATAGCAAAACCGCTATTCACTGTACTAAAAAAGGATGCCATACTCTCGTGGGGAGAGGAACAAAAACTAGCATTTAATGAATTGAAAGCTAAACTTACAAATGTACCTTTCTTGCATACCCTAATTTCACAAATCAGTTTATAATTTGTATGGATATGTCCAGCAAAGGAATAGTTGTAGTACTGCTGAAAGAGGATACATGTATAAAGAATCAGCCAACTGCATTTGCAAGCATTCAGTTAAAAGGTGCAGAGAAAAATTATTGCACTACAGACAGTGGCACTTGCAGTGGTCTTTGCATTATAAAAGTTTCGAGATTTGGTATATGGTTACGAAATTCAACTATTGACAGACAATAATCCGCTCGTGAGTACGTTCCAAGAGAAACTCCTCTCTGGGAGAAGAGCAAGATGGAAACACACCATTGACAACTACAGTGTACATATTCACTACATACCAGGCAAAATAAACTTAGTTGCCGATGCGTTATCTAGGAACCCAACAGCTATCCATGTTGCGGCATTAGACCTCAATGGAGACATCCCAAACCATGACGAAATCGCTAAAGCACAAAGACTTGATCCAACATGGTCTAAAGTCATATATAAACTAGAATGAAATAAACTAGAAAGTGGCGATGACATACAATTACCCAAGCTACATACACCACTCGAACAATTCACTATAGTCAATAATGCCTTATACAAGATCAACCCAGGACAATTGAAACACCGAGGAAATAATAAACAATTAGTAGTACCCAATGATATGATTCCTCAAGTATTAACAATACTTGATAGTCTACATGCAGGTCATCCTGGTAAGATAGGACTGTTAAACAAGCCCGGCTGTCATACTATTGGCCAACGTTATGAAAAGATATACAGTCATATTGACAGATGTGAGACATGCGCAAAGCACAAAGGATACACATTATCGCCTGCACCCATAGGTAATTACCTGTACCACAACAACGATCGGACGTAGTCGCGGTTGACTTACTCAAGTTACCATTATCATACAAAAACAACATATATTTATTCGTTGCAACAGATCATTTCTCACGATATGTAATTTTAGCCCCAATTAAGGATAAGACAGCAGAAACAGTGGCAAAAGCACAGACAACATCGTTTGGTTTGTCGCTTTACTACTCCAAGGGTTTTAATAAGCGATAATGGAGGTGAATTTAACTCTGAAATCTTGCACGAAATATGCAAACAATACAATATAAAAAAGTTAAATGTTTTAGCCTATCACCGAGCACCCAATGGTTTAGTAGAGAGACAAAACAAAAAAGTATTAGATATGCTACGACACTTTCTCAGTGAAAATCATGCAAGCTGGGATGATTGGGTTCCCAGAGTAGAAGCATCAATTAATTGATCTATAAATAAGTCTATAGGAGACACTCCTCACTTCATTATTAATGGGACAGATAAAAAATTACCCTAAGAAATACCCGAGGATGAAAATCTGCCTATATATAACTATGACGATTATCCTAAACTCCGTTTGCGTGAATTCCAAGAGACATACAAGAGAGTAAAGAAACAATTACAATGTCTAAGGAAGAAATGACGGAGTCATTCAATAAAAAGCAAAAGTATCAATTATCAACATAAGAGACATTATCTATGGAATCACTCATACTAGAGACAATAAGCTATCACCAAAATTTGAAGGCTCATATAGAGTAATTAAAAAGACAGCGAACAAGGCAGTAATTAGGTCGCTATCGAGTGGCGAAGAAAAACAAACTCATGTTGATCATCTAAAAAGGGTCCCAAGGGATTTAGCCAGCAATTATACAACCTCGGACGCCTCCGAGAACCCAAACAATAAATATGAAACGAATCACGAAGACAGCAATACTTACAAAAATAAATTAAGATCGTATAACAAACAACCAAAGGTTCAACAGTGGCTACAATTGCTATAATACAGGATTTACATGACCTGGCTGTCGACTTGGACTCCTTCTATAGGTAGAACAACGAGCGAATTATTCTTCTCCATTAACCAATGGTAATGCACATCATCACTATCAGCGACCACAGCATGAATGGATTATTAACAGCTTTTTTTTCTCGGTAGGTCTTTCTGATCGTCAGCATGAATGGATTATTAACAGCTTTTTTTTTTCTCTCGGTAGGTCTTTCTGATCGTCAGTATGGGTTCCGTCAGGGACGCTCCACTGTCGATCTTCTCACCTACCTTTCAGACAGTGAACTCACCCTTACTGGTCAACGCCGTCACTGACCTTGAAGAAACCACTCCTCACCTTCTCCCATCTTGTGCTGTCACCTAGTCACAGAGTATGCAAAATAGGACCTCCTCAACTAAGGCTACCTCCAAGATCTCCCTGCCCACAGAGGATTTGTATATTAAGACCATCAGTAAAGACGGGTTCATTAAAGCCCAACAGTCTGATCCATCCTTGAATAAATTTCATCATGTAGCAGTTGAGGGTAAAGATTTTAAAACCCTTCCTTGTTTTTATTATCAGGACGGAGTTCTGATAAGGGTGTATAGACCACTTGAGCTTACCCATCTCGACACGTGGTCTACAATATATCAAGTGGTGATTTCCTCTTAAGTCAGATTATCATTAATAGCCCTTGCCCATGAGGGTATTTCAGGGGATTTGAGAATCCTAAAAACGTATAAAAAGCTCCTCCAACGCTCTTACTGGCCTGGATTTAGGAAGGATGTTTCAGATTATATAAAAACTTGTCAGACTGGTCAAATACAGGGTGTCTGAAACGTTACTGTGCAGTGGAAAAGAAGTAAAGTTTTAACAAGAGTGAAGTTTTACATACGATTTTGCAGTTTTTCCAACAATAAATGCTGGAAATGTCCCCCGGAGGCCTGAAGACGTGGAAACGCGGGACACACAACTTACAGGTCTCGTATGCAATACCGTACATATAAATTTAATGTCATTACAAATTTCTCACTGCAAAGTAACTTTTCGGACACCCTATAGTAGGAAAAACAAATGAGAGTATATCAGGAGCTCCCAATAAGCTCATCCCAGTTCTTTCTGCACCATTTGGAAAGATTTTTGTGGACTGCATGGGCCCATTACAAAAGACTAAGACGGGAAATCAGTTCCTGCTCACAATTATGGATACCAGCACACGTTATCCTGAGGCTTTCCTTCTTAAAAACATACATCATTAAATGCAGTCAAGCATCTTTTGCATCTTCTCACTTCAGTAGGCATTCCTAAAGAGATCTAATCCGATCAGGGCACCAATTTCACTGGCATTTTTTTCCAGCAGGTGATGAAACACCTCAGAGTGGAGCACTGTACTTCCTCGGTTTACCACCCCCAATTACAGGGTTGCCTGGAGCAGTTCCCTCAAACTTTCAAATCAGTGCTGAGAAGATACTCCCTGGAGCATAAAGGGGAATGGGATGAAAGTATAGGCATATTACTCTTTGCCAACATGGAATGTCCCCAGGAGTCATTGGGTTTCTCCCCATTCGAGCTACTTTACAGGAGACAAATTAGGGGACCCCGCAACCCACCCAGTCCCCCCGACGTGCGATGCATGTCACCACTTTTTTTCACACTCAGAGCCACCAACGTGCATTGTACGTCAGTCAATGGCAAGGCCCGTCGTTTGCACATTTTTTCAAGATTCGCGGGTGATTTTTGATAGGCATATGTGGGAAACCTTCCTCTACCCGCTGTCAAGATGGGATACTGCCTGGCCCCACCTGATCCCCCCTCCCCCCTACACTCGGCAATTCACCTGTTAGCTGTAACTGACCAGTAAAGACATGTTGCGCCACGGTCTCTCCAATGACGAAATTCACGGTGAAAGTGATTCCTGAGGTGAAGGACAAAGAAATAAAGAAGCTAGAGGGAGAAACAAACAGAAGTGATGAGGTGGTAATATCGTAATGGAAGGTGCCATATGTAGGTGTTTTTGGTGATTGAACAATGCTTATATCGCCTCTATTATTGTGTGATAACCAATATAGTCTTGTACTACACATAAATTCGTACCAAATAAATAAATAAATATGTAATTTAAAGTAGCTTGAGTTAGTTAACCCTTCCATAGTTCGCTTTCTTTGAAGCCAGGTACCCTGAGAGAGAACAAAAGGTAAGGCTGACTGTCACCTGTAGCAACATTTATACGCTCAGGAGGGCGATCTCTCTATGAATTTTCGATGTTTCTCACCAAAAGCAGAAGTCTGAGGAAAAAAAAAAAAAGACAAGTTGAAAATTGGTCGGGTTCTGAGGGTGTGTTGGGTAAAAAATCGGTCGGGACTGGGCGGGTTAAGAAAGTCCAAGATAATGGTGAAGTCCCAACCTAACATCATTGAAAAATCATTTTCTCCAGGTTACAAAATGCTACCCTTTCTACCCATTGCAGGCTCTCCTCTCAAAAGCAAGTTTACTGGTCCCTATGTAGTTGCTACTAAGCTGTCTCTCCTCAACTAATATAGGCCATACTCCCGATTGCGGGAAAGATTCACAACTTGTTCACGTCAGTCTCATGAAACCTTACCATTCCAGGCAGTCAGAGGAGGACATCCTTGAGGTTAAAGGCCTACCTGTATCACTTACGGCTTTGTCCGGGCCAGAACCGGAGACAGATGACTCGGACCTATTGGAGAGTTAAGACTCCTCTCTACCTTAAGAAAACCCTGCTAACAGTCACATACTCAACAACTTGGATGAGTATTTTTCAGATATGAATCCATCCCAAGGAAAGGGTTTCACTAGGTAGTTAGCATAATTTCCTAGAGTCACTTCAGATCTCCCCAGCCTTTGCACTATACCTAAGCATGACATTCTTTGCACTATGCTTAAGCATGACATTAAATTAATTTCAGATGATGTACAACCCATTAGGCAATCTCCATATCGACTAAATCCACAAAAGAGAGAGATCATGAAAAAGGATGTAGATTTTTTGCTAAAGCATGGCTTTGCTGAGCTAAGTACTTCCCCATTGGCTTCACCCTGGCTTCTCATACCAAAACCCGATGCGAATTTTTGGGTCTGTACAGATTATCGTGAAGTGAATAATGTCACTGTTTCAAACTCCTACCTCCTATCTTTGAAGATATTATAGAAAGCATTGGCTATGCGAAATTTATTATTATCATTGACTTATTGAAAGGCTACTACCAAGTGGACTCACGGACAGGGCTAAAACTATTTCTGCCTAAATAACATCATTTCGTCTCCTTCAATATTTGGTTATGGTGTTTGGCTTTTCTAATGCTCTGGCCACATTCCAGAGAGCAATCAACCTCCTGATCCACAACCTAACCAGGACATTCACTTACCTGGATGACCTAGTGGTGGTGCCTGACAGCTGAGAGGAACACTTGGTGCGACTATGGAGACTCTTAACACATCCTCAAGAGGGTGGGTTCACCATAAACCTGGCCAAATGTGTTTTTGGCAGGGCCTCGGTGACATACCTGGAACATGTTGGGCATGGAAGGGTGCGACCCAAGGACACTAATGTTAAAGCCATCTTGTCCTTCCCCACTCCAAAGACTAGGAAAGAACTCATGTGCTTCCTCGGGATGTGCGTTTACTACCACCAGTTCTGCAGTAACTTCTCCAGCATCACTGCCCCCCCTCACAGACCTCACCAGCTCTGCCATCCCTTACCTCTGAACCTGTGGTTGCGACCAGTCTTTCCCCCGTCTCAAACCCTTCCTGGTCTCCAAGCCTGTAGTCTGCTCACCTTACTACACCCTGCCCTCCCACCTACAAACCGATGCTAGCGGTGTGGGGCGGTGCTTCCACAACCCAACCCCACCACTGATGTCCTTCACCCTGTGTCCTACTACTCTGACAAGTTAAAAAAAAAAAACACCAAACAAACTACTCAACCATCGAAAAGGAGGCTCTGGCTCTGGTTGTGACAGTCCAGAAGATCGAGTGTTACCTCCACCAACGCCCACGAGTCACCTTAGTCTTTACAGAGCACAACCCCCCTCACCTTCATCCAAACCAAGACCTCCAACCAGCGGATCCTCCACTGGGCTCTCCTTGCCCAGACCTATAATCTGCAAGTCCGTCATATAAAGGGGGTGGACAGATTAATTGCAGACTCACTATCCCGGGCTCCAGTGGAAATAAAACAAATACCCTGATCACCTTTGTGCACACACTATGGAGGTGTTTGAAAGGGGGGGGAGTGTTACAACCCAGCTCAATACAACATCATCTGTGGACTGTATTATGACCTATTTACTGAGCTGCGCCATCTAGGCACTGGTACTGGGCCCATCTCCTTCCACAACCTAAGTTTCTCCTTATATCTTCTTGTCTGAATCACCCCCAAGTATCTCATCCCTCTGTTACTCCTCCCTAACAGAGTTATTCTCATAGTCGTTGGTCCTAGGGGTGTTGAGTTCACTCTGGGAAGTGACCCCACTTGGTCAACCTATCCCTGAAACCTGCGGCACAGTGACTACCAACCACCCTGCATTCTGCACCACTCATCTGGCACCTCAGCACCGCAATTGAGTATTTTTCCACATAACCTCCCACCTCCACTAGGTTCAGAGATTTGTTTTTATGTTTTACGTGTATATG
>JAGKTI010022179.1:1167-15383 GCA_018397915.1 Birgus latro | reverse complement strand
CAAACATTTCGCATTTTGGTGACATTTCTTTACTTTTTCACCAATGCATTTCAACCTTTGTGCTGTTATTTCTTAGAGAGATCCCCCAGATGTCTTTTATTTATTATTATTATTATTATTATTATTATTATTACCGATATTTTTACTATTATTATTACGTCCGCCAACGAAGTTGGAGGAGGTTATGTATTCACCTATATTTGTCTGATTGTTGTTTTCCCATACAATATCTCCAAAATTTATCAAAAAATTTCAATGAAAGTTTATGGAAGGGTGGGCCATGGGCCAAGAAAAAATTGATTAAATTTGGGGGCGGCTCCGGCTCCGGATCTTGCAATGGCATTGGCGGAGGTTTGCTTTTGCTGAGTGCTTTCTAATAATTGCTATTATTGTGCTCATTATTATTATTATTATTATTATTATTATTATTAGTAGTAGTAGTAGTAGTAGTATTGTTATGGTCAAACCACACAGACACACATAGTTGAATTCCTGTGTTCCTGTATGTTCATTAATCAATATGGCACTTTGAATAAAAGTGTGTCAGTGCAATGTAGCTGTGTGGAAAGCATCCTGTATTACCTTGGGAATATTGGCAATCTGTAATCACAGATTTGGGGGGTTTAAGACATGTAAAAGTTGACTTGTTTATACTCTAGTCCTCACTCTTACAGCTAACATACACTGCACAGCCAAAATAGAGGCGAATATTTACGAGAGAGAGAGAGAGAGAGAGAGAGAGAGAGAGAGAGAGAACGAATATTATTTGTGAGTGAACTGCTGTAGAGACTTGTCCGTGGTCTATATTGGCTGAGTCTGCCACGATCGGGACATGGTATTTTATTCCAGTTAACGCTAGATGCATGTACTGAGCTGAGTGAGTCATAAGAACCTAAGAGTGTTAATAATTAGGATGTCTGAACCTCCACAGTCCCAGTCACTAGCATTACATCATAAAATAGATTTGGGGTATACGAGAAAGAGGGGTGTGGGCTAGGGGAAGGGCAGCGAAATGGCAGGGGACAGGGCGACATGGAGGCGATTTGTTTGTAGCCACCCCTTGCGAGATTAAGGCGTCTGGCTATAGACAGAAATAGTTGTATATTTCAACATTCTTTACATAATAATGGTGAAGCAGTCAGGTGTATGTATTAACCTATTAACCTTTTCCTGCCAACAAATCTGAGCTGCAAGTTTGGCGGCTCAAGCAGTGTGGTTCATGGTAGCCTGTCTGGCGGCATGGTAGTCTCTGGCAAGATGGTAGTCAGTGTTGCCAATTTTAGGTGAACAAGTTGTTAGATTCACCGTTAAATGTAATTAAAATACAACTGAATACGAAATAATCTGTTTCACATAAAGAAAAAAAAATGAAAAGTGCTGATTTTATTGCTCTGAAACGTGAGACACTCTCCTCCCATGACACTGCAACACAGGCTAGTAAACCGTAGTGGATAATCGCTAAATTGTAATCCATGGAAGTGTTTGGTAGTGTGCTAGTGTCTGGTAGGCTGACGGTGTTTCTTATCACAGTAATGACTGATTAGGTGATAGTGTCTGGTAGTGCGGTGGTATCTGGTAGCGTCAGTGTCTGGTAGTGTGGTAGTATGTGTTAGTGTGGCAGTGTGGTGGTGTAACTGGACCGGGTAGAGTGGTTCTGTGGTGTATCCGGTGGTATAGGTGACGTCACAGTGTCTGGTGATGTCTGGTAGTGTGGTAGTGTCTGGTAATGTCAGGTAATGTCGTGGCGTGATAGCATGATGGTACCTAGTAGTATGGTTGTCTGTGGTGTGGTAGTATCAGGTAGAATGGTAGTATTATAGTGTGTGGTAGTGGTATCCGTCATTATGGTATGGGATAGTCTAGAGGTGTCTGGTAGTGCGGTAGTGACTGACTGGTTTACCGGTACTTCGCTTGTGGTGGTTTGGAGTAAGGTAGTGTGGTTGTGACCGTGGTGGTTCTTTGTGGTGCTTGTGTGGTTGTGACAGCATGGTTGAGATTACATGAGGTGGTTGTGTGGTAGTGTGGTTATGGTTGTGATATGGTAGTGTGATGGTAGAAGAGTGATATGTGGGGTGTGGTGATGTGGTATGGTATTGTGGTGGTGGCAGTGTGATATGTATGGTAGTGAGAAAAGGTGTGAAAGTAGCGTGGCAGTGTGATTGTGGTGGTGTGGTGTGAAGTGTGGTAGTGTGGTAGTACTGTGGTGACTGACGTGATGGTAGTGTGGTTATGGCTTTGTATTGCGGTAGGATAATAGTGGTTTGTGCGGTAGTGTGGTTGTAAATGATTGCTGTGGTAGTATGGTGGTGGCAGTGTGGTATGTGTGGTAGTATGGTGGTGGCAGAGGTATAGTGGTGAACTGGCGTGATGGTAGTGTGTGGTATGAATGGCGTGGCTGAGAGGGATGTGTGGTAGTATCGCGGTTGTGGTGTTGTGGTTTGGTGTGGTGGTGAGGGTTAGTCTGTGTGGTGGTGGTGCAGGCGTCACTACTGGCGGGTTGGAATCCATGTGATGCCATGTGTTGCTATGTGATGCTGTGTGGCTGTTGCTATGTGATGCTATGTGTTGCTGTGTGGCTGTGTTGCTATGTGATGCTAAGTGTTGCTATATGATGGTATGTGTTGCTATGTGATGCTGTGTTGCTGTATGATGCTATGTGTGGCTGTGTTGCTATGTGTGGCTGTGTGATGCTATGTGATGCCATGTGTTGGTTTAACGCCTTCAGCCCGAGGACGTGTGTTGCACTGTACTCCTGCAACCACCTGCCTAATTTCTGTAGCTTCCGCCAGCACACCTGTAATAATGGGGTCTAATGGGAATCGTATCTAACCCCTTCACAACGAGAGGCTTCCCCGAGGCTGAATTCATGTGTGCAGAGGTAGCAATGAATAAATGAATTGATGGATGGATGGATGAATGAATGAATGAATGAACATATGGATGAATGAATGAATGAACAGATGGATGGATGGATGAGTGAATGGATGAATGAATGGATAAATAAATAAATAAAAATGTCTTGGGTGTAAAGGGATTAAAACTCGTCTTCTCGTCAGTTAGAGAAGCTCCCTAACACCTCTTCCTTAGCTATTTATTTTTAGGTATGGCTGGTTAATGTCCTTTTGTACAGGACATTATTTATGCAGAGTATAGTAACGTTAGAAGGATTTATATAACAGAATAGGGCAGTAAGGCGTAATAAATAAAATAAATTGCTAAGGAAAAGGTGTTAGGGAGCTTCGTTAGGGAGAATACGAGCCTAAATGTTGTATGGCAATCCCCCCTCGCACCCAGTCACTTTCGCGTATTACCATGGGCTGTATTTCCCACTGGCCTCGGAGATCTCGTGGCACCTTCTCCTCAGCGATTTATTTACCCCACCACACCTCCATAAACCTCGTGTACTGCAGGCTAGTGCTGCAAACTGTGTGGGGAGCAGAGAGGTATACTTGTTGCCTCATTACCCTCCGCTCGTAATTATGAAGCAGATATTTGAATCATAATTTTCTGTCACTGAGAGGTTTACTTCTGTGGGCTTTTGTGTGTACCCTTTCGTTTGCTTTTCTTTGTGCTCTTGTTGTTTGTTTTATTTGTACTCTTATTTTCTTTGTACTTCTGTTGTTTGTTTTCTTTGTACTCCTGTTGTTTGTTTTCTTTGTACTCCTGTTGTTTTTTTCTTTGTACTCCTGTTGTTTGTTTGCTTTGTACCATTTTGCTTGTTTTCTTTGTACTCCTTTTGTTTGTTTTTCTTGTACTCCTGTTGTTTGTTTTTGGTACTCCTGTTGTTTGAATTTTTTGTACTCCTGTTGTTTTTCTTTGTATTCCTTTTGTTTGTTTTTCTTTGTACTCCTGTTGTTTGTTTGCTTTGTACTCCTGTTGTTTGTTTGTTCTGTATTCCTGTTATTTGTTTTCTTTGTACTCATGTTGTTTGTTTTCTTTGTACTTTTGTTTGTTTTCTTGGTACTCCTGTTGTTTGTTTGTTTTTGTACTCCTGTTGTTTGTTTTCTTTGTACTCCTGTTTTCTTTGTACTCCTGTTGTTTATTTTCTTTGTAGTCCTATTGTTTGCTTTTCTTTGTACTCCTGTTGTTTATTTTCTTTGTAGTCCTATTGTTTGCTTTTCTTTGTACTCCTGTTGTTTGTATTCTTTGTACTCCTGTTGTTTGCTTTTCTTTGTACTCCTGTTGTTTGTTTTTCTTTGTACTCCTGTTGTTTGTTTTTCTTTGTACTCCTTTGCTTGATTTCCTTTGCATGCAATATTCCAAACGATGGGAGGTGTGACAGACATAATAAATCGCAACGAAAGAGGCGCTACGAAGCTTCCCATGAAACGACAATTTGAAGACATGTAGGGTGTGTGGTTTAGGTATAGCTGTGGTTGTGGTGATGGTTGTGTGGTGGTGTGGTTGTAGAAGTGTGGTGTGATCGGTGTGGTACTGAGGCGCGAGTGTAGCACAGTGGTAGTGGCTTGTGGTGCTGTGGTGTGGAGGGTGTGGTTGAGTGTTGTAGTGCGTTAGTGTTGGTGTGGTAGTGTGGTTATGATAATGTGGTGTGAAGGATTTCGTAGTGTGACTGTGGTAGTGTGGTGGTGTGGTTGATGTAATGTGGTGGTATTGTTGTGGTAATGTGGTGGTGCGGTTGTGGTAGAGGGATAGGGCAGTGTGTCATGATGGGTGTGGTAGTGTGGTTGTGGCTGTTTGGTTGTGGTGGTGTGATTGTTGTGTGGTGTGGACAGTGTGGTAATAATGTGTGGGTATGATACTGTGGTGTTGTGGTGTGGCTGTATGGTATTGCGGCGTGCTAGTGTGGTGTTAGGGGTGTGGTAGTGTGGCACTGTGGCGTGGGAGTGTGGCGCGAGGGTCATGATAGAGTGGTAGTGTGGTAGTGTTGTGTAAGGGGTGGTAGTGTGGTATGAGGTGTGTGGCTGTGAGGTATGAGGGGTGTAGCAGTGTGGTATGAGGGGTGTGGTAGTGTGGTGTGAAGGTGTGGTAGTGTGGTGTGAAGGTGTGGTAGTGTGGTGTGAAAGTGTGGTGTGAAAGTGTGGTGTGAAGGTGTGGTAGTGTGGTGTGAAGGTGTGGTAGTGTGTTATGAGGGATGTGGTAGTGTGGTGTGGAGGGTGTGTAGCGTGGTGTGGTGTGGCAGCGTGGTGTGAAGGGTGTGGTATGAAGGGAGTGGCAGTGTGGTGTGAAGGGTGTGCTAGTGTGGTATGAGCGGTGTTGTAATGATGTGTGAAGGTGTGGTAGTGTGGTATGAGGGGTGTGGTGTGAAAGGTGTGGTGGTATGGTGGAGTTTAGTGATGTGGTGTATGGGGTCGGGTGTCGTAGTGGTGTGTGTTGGTGTGATATGAGGGATATGATGTGGTGTAAGGGGTCTGGTGATGTAGTGTGGTATGAGGGGTGTAGTGGTGTGATGTGGTTGTGTGGTGGGGTGTGGTGATGTGGTGTAAGGGGTCTGGTGTTGTAGTGTGGTATGAGTGGAGTGGTGTGGTGTGGTGATGTGATGTAAGGGGTGTGGTGTGGTAATGGTGGTGCTGGTGTGGTATGAAGGGTGTGGTGAGGGGTGACTCCTCCATGACATTTGCTCCCTGTCTCGCCTCCCCCACCCCCCAAAAGGGCCCTCCACTCGCCGTCCACGCCCCTTCGTTTTCTTTCACTCTTCGCGTACAGAAAATGGGTCTCTCTCTCTCTCTCTCTCTCTCTCTCTCTCTCCCTCTCTCTCTCTTCCCATCCNATATTTGCTCTCTCTCTCGCCCCCCCCCCCCCCCAACAGCGCCCTCCTCGCGCCGCACGCGCCCCTGTGTTTTCTCTCTCTTTTTGCATACAGAAAATGGCTCTCTCTCTCTCTCTCTCTCTCTCTCTCTCTCTCTCAGCTGGTGCATGTGTATATTGACCGAATGTTTATAGCTGTAACAGTATTGAAAGTACATAAATATCAATAGAAAACAGATCTTGCTAGAGACTTCCTTCACCGGTAGTTATTGTTTGATGAGGAGGGATTGTAAGGAATCTTACTTAAATAGCAAATAAAGGTAGGAACAGAATATTGTAAAAGTATAAAGTGAGGTATACAGAGCAGTGAAAAGAATAGGGCGTAATACATTTTCATGACAACTGAACTAAATAAATTCATTGATGGGTATGGCTTCGCTACTCAGGGCTCAGTCTTGGACTCTCGTATGAAGATGGAATATTTATTGAGAAATGTAATTAACAATGGTTGAAATAAATAAATAACTTTATGTGTAACTATAGGTAATGAAGACAAGGCTTTCTGCAACCTTGGTGCAAATTGAGGATATTCATGAAGAACTGAAAATAATATATTCTTCATTAGCCACGAAATTTGCTCAGTTAGACTACTGAGTTCTTGATTCCCAGAGATAGCAACCACATTCCACGAAACAGTGATGTCATGTGTGTGATGCTGGTGCACCATAAGCTGCACAAGGGACGGGGTCAGCTCAAGTGAATTCCCAGTACTGTAACCCAATCTCAGTATCATAACAACGTCATAAAGTCCACCTCTTTCGCCATATCCTGAGTATTTTGAGACAGGTTAAAAGTGAGGAGCTGGCACGACCATTTTCAGTGCAAGCTTATTCGGTATCAAAGTCAGGAGAATTCAGAAGTTATACATTTGGACGCGTACCTTCAAAAGTTATTCGTAAATTGTGCATGAGTACGTATATGGTTTTCTTCTTGCATATGTGCGCTGTCCATCTATGTGTAGGGTAGACTCCACAATGTAGGTTTTCATTCACTTGTTCATGTTTTGCTATTACTGTTTTTGTCTTGTGGTTGTATATGTCAGCACACACCTTACTGTATATATTGCTCTCAACTCACTATTACCAGGAATTACAGTTATACACTTATTTTTAAACCCTAGTACATTTGCTTGTGTCGTGTTCTACAGTGCTATTCGACTCGGTTGACTGTGAAGCTGCCGGCCCGTTAGCACCACGGTTCGAATCCTGGTGCGGACAGCTGGCGCCACTTTACTCAGGTGTCCATCCAACCTTTGTGGGTTGGTAGGTAAAAGAGTACCTAGGGTTTCACCTAAGGGAGATAACTCTGGTAACCTGGAGAATGTAGTGGTCTTGTATCCCAGGATATTGTGCGAAAAAAAAGCCACAGGCTCAAAGGCCTAACTTACGAAGATAAACACCCTCATGGTGTCTGCCCTAACCTTTATGTTTTGTCTATAAGCTTACAGGGCAGGGGTTGGGGATTGGGGTGGGAGACGTAAACGATAAAATACGGGCATGGCAAGAAGGGGTTCGGAGAAAATTGAATCTTTTTACAAATACATTTTACGTACAATGCACAAAAACTTATAATGACATGCAGTACTGTGTATGTACATAATGACTTAGTCTTCGATCTTTAGCCAAATTCGGGCAATTTCAGTAGTAAAGTAATTAAATAAAAAGAAGTTGTGCAATTGCCACTGAAAAAAGATTTTCTGCTTTTCGGTGTTAGTACTGTAGACCAAGCCTTTCACGCACTGTACGTAGGGTTAGTAATATGTACACAGAGGTTCATAAATATCGCTGGGGACATGACGCAGTCGAAAAAGGAACCCCAGATACAGAGTTTCTCCCTCCTGTACCGTAGGAGGCGTGAGAATGCTGGCAGTATTTATAGGTGGCAACTATGTCGTGAAATTTCAGATCTTCACGTAGGAATGCAGCAGTGTCAATCACAGCACCTGTTCTCGTAACTCCCACTCCAACTGAAGGAAAAGAGACACTGTAGCTGAAGTTTATTTTGTCTTGCAACATCCCACCCCCCCCCGAAAAAAAATAATAATAAAAAAAGAATCTCTCCACTCGTGGTGTCGTACTCCCATTGGTTTTAAAATTTCCGGAGCGGCTTTTCCTCGGTAAGAGAGGCCTTCCTGAAGCTGAATAAAATCGTCTTGAGGCAGTATGAATACAGTCATGCAAAAGGCGTTCAGCACAGAACTGACTTCTCGATGTAGGGGTTAGATTTAACTTTCATTAACCCTTTCACAGTCGAAATTCATCAGAAGTTGAATAAACTCGTATGGTGGCAGCAAGAACGCTACAAAATCATGGCACCGTAATGAAGGGATTAACACTCAGGTCCTATATGATTCACTCAGTAAAAAAAAAAAAAAATCGTCCGTCATTAAACAGCATAAAGTACCAGAATTGTCTGCACCGTGAGAGGGTAAACGATGCCACCATACGCACTCTGGCTCCTACGCTCACTCTCAACTGAATAATATCGCCTGGCGTTTGTTAGAATGAAATACTGGAGTTGTGCCCACCATAAGAGGGTTAGGGGTACCAGTATTACCACCCTCCTGTACACACTATGCTGAATGTAGCCACCTGGGTTACTCCTATCGTCAAAGGTGAAAAAAGAAGGAGGGTGTATGAAAAAGGAAGGAAGGTGTGTGAAAAAGGAAGGAGGGTGTGTGTGAAAAAGGAAGGAGGGTGTGTGAAAAAGGAAGTAGAGTGTATGGTACTACAGCTGACCCCCTCCACCACAATGACGTCCTTTTCTGATGTATTTTTGATGTCACCGCACTGTTTAGTTTGAAAGACCTCCCTGGCAAAGAAGAGGTCACGAAGAGTACATTTATTTTACCCAACCACTTCGAAAATCTCGCCTTTAATGTCAATCTGGAGGTAGTAATAATGAATAAAAATGGCATCACCGTATTGCAAAGCATGAAACTCTCCCGCATCCACCAGTGACAAAACTAATAACCAATAAAAATAACCTTCCTCTGACACTTCCATGAATCACTGTTTATTTACTTTCTAGAAATTTGGCCTTTAATTTCCCGGAAGAAGAATCACGTCTCCCCCACCCAATGTTTTGTTGTCGTTATTCTCTATGCTTTAGTATGTAAACACTTATATCGCCCATGTCACTACGCACACTGTTCTTCCTGTCTTGTGCTTTCCCTTTCCTCGCTTTCTGTCTCTGTTAGGTGGGATGAAGATGTCAGGATGATGACTGAAAAGCTAAGAAAGAAGCAGGTGCAAGATGGTGTTCCTTCAAAGATACAGTACACAAAAGACAGCCCTAAAGCCAGTCATTTCGCGTCGCCTTACATGTTGCGTTTAAACCACTGAAAGTCATGGGCAGAAGGAAAGGCAGAATGAGGAGAACAGTTCCAGAGCTGACCTGGTGTGTACTAGAAAGACTGAAAGTACCGGCTAACTCTTGCTAGAGTTAGACAGAAAATGGGTGAAACTGTATAGCTAGACGGGTGCTGTGTGCCTGTAGAAATTGGGGTGGGATAGAGGCATAGAGTTCCGAGGAGCGGTAGAGGCCAGCAGCCCTCCGACCTGCAGTTATGTGCTTTTCAGTGCTCATAATTCTCCGGCTGAGTGCAAGAAGGGCGAATGACCAAAAATGCCGATTTTGAGTGGTTCAGAAAACACCATCCAAAGTGGCGTATGTTTCAGTAGTAACAGGGCCACTCTCACTACTCGCTGGGGAGGCTTTTACCTATATTCCTCTTGTAAACCTAGTCAAAAGCTGAATCTAAAGGGAGACTGAACATTTTGTTTTGCTCTTGAAAAAGTTTTTTGGACACTGGTCCTTCTTGGAGTCAACCGCAGAATTTAAACTGTTCTTGTTTAGAAGCAATTTGAAGTTAATCATTCCAGTACGATGACATCTTATGCTTTATACTGTTTGCTCTAATTCGTCTAATTTTTTTGCAGATGAACGACACGAAGGAAGAAGCCCTGTGCAACAACGCGCAAAACCACAGGCAACAGCTGCTGCACCACCAGCAGGAGATAGAGAGGGACCTAGAGGCGGGGTCCTGCGCCGATGAGGAGGAGGAGGAGGAAGACGACGGCAGGGAGGACGACAGCGGCAGCGGCGAGGAGGGCAAAGATGGCGGAGACGAGGACGACGACGAGGGCGCGGCGCTAGACGGAGAAAATGGAGAAGCAGCGGGGATACCCAAGTCCTCCTCCATCCCTCCTCTTTACAACGTGGAGCCGGGATGCACTCCACTAGGCTGCTACTCCGCCATTATCACGTTTATCGTCATGGTGTTGGGCATCGTGGCGCTGCTCATGTACTCCTCGCCCAGTAATGTCACCAGCGCCAGTCTCAAGGTGGACAAGTACGGTAATTTTACGCCGCCGACTGTCCCGCCAAGAAAACCGTAGGCCTATCCATTTGCGAGGACTTTTTTTTTTGGCAGCTTTTTGAGCATTTGTACATTCTCCTTTCATAGCGTGTGTAGTGTTTCCCTTCGTTTTTACTCTGATCCCTTCAACTCACTAGACACACCTCGGGCTTCTCTCCGTCCTGCTGCGCTTGGTTCTATCATGGTTCCCGACGATGCTTTCAATAGTCCCGTTTTTGTTTTCACCACTTCATTACGATGACGTATTATTGCAGTAAATTCTTGCTACTCCCAAACGATTTTATTAAACACAAGAGATACCCTGGATGGCAGACTATAGGGTTAGTTGGGGCCAAACCCTAAAGATGGGCCTTTTCGGCCCAACTTGTTAAGTGTATTAATTTTATATCAGTTTAACAGCTGCGTTAACACCGGAAGAGTTTCTTAATGCTCTAAGCAGTAGCTGTAGCTGCACGATTTTCAAAACTTATAAATCTACGTTACATAATTCGTATTAAGCATGACGGTGTAAGTTTTTGGATTTACTTAAAACTTACTCTATTGCTGTGCTGAACACAGACCTGAAAAGTGACATCACACACAGAAGAAATATAAGCTGAACAAAACATTGTTTGCAGATGGTCCTGTCATTATGAGTTCAGCACTTAACAGTATGTTTATCAACTGAGAATAAGTCCAGCATCGGTATACTCGTATGTTAAAAAGAGGACAATATACACTTTCTTCAAATACGGAAAAGTAGACACTAAAATATATTCAGGTATGCTGAGCTTTGTATTGACAGTGTCCACATTAAATAATCCAAAAATTCAAATGGCAGAGTACCGTAAAGTTCCGCTAGGGAAGCCCCGACCCCACAGCTACACTGCTGATCCTCCGCTAAATCGTATGGGAGTAGCAAGACCAAAATTTAAATAAGCTCTCTGGCTGAAGGGGTTACTGTGTTCAGGGCCTAAAGAACACTTACAGTTACGTTAACCTTGACTATGTCCTTCCATTCCTTTAGATATACACTTCCCCTTATATACAGTTTTGATACCGAGAGCAATGCATCATACTCAGCCAACATGCACGTGCAAGGCATAGTACCCTGTGACATAGAACAAGACAGAGAGAAAGAGAGAAAACTGTGTCTCATCGTCTGGAATAACAGAAGCCGAACATAACAAAAGACGAGTAAAAACGACAGTCTCTTTTTCTCTGCTGCAAGTGTACCGCTGTAGCAGTGTGCACCGAGGTACAGTACTTGCAAGAACCCCTTCCAGCACAACAAACACCAAAGCATTACCATTTTCACTCACTTGTGCCACTCCAAAGCTGAGTAAAAGTGTTCCTTCCGTATACTCATTACACCACTTGTGCATTCAAATCACATCAGTCATAAAATTCTGCAACTGTCTAATATCATTTCTTCCATATCCTCACTATCAACCTTTGCATTCGAGTCAGATCAAGCGGGATAATCTAAATTATATAAAGCTTCCCATTCTCTCACTACCTATGTTTGCATTCCAGTCAAACCATCTGGAATCTCTAAGTCTATGACACTTCTTCCACTTTCTTACTACTTTTGCATTTCAATCAAATCAACCGTGAAAGTACTAAACTACAGAAAATCCCACCCATTTTGTCAGTCTATTTTGGCCTTCTAAATTGACCAAACATTCTGAAGCTACATAAATTCACTCCTTCTTCTTACCATTCCCGCATAAACGTTTGTATCACCATTTTAGGGAGTTGTAAAATTGCATTACATCCCTTTCATTTCCTCATTATCCATTTTTTGCATTTGAATTACATTAGCTAGGAAATTCTAAAACTGCCTTACATCCCCCACTCTGACTTTTTCATTTAAAAAAAATAAAAAACGAAATATTAAGACCTTCTTACAACATCCACTTCTTACCATCTACTTTTACACGCAAATCAAATCAAACGGGAAATATTAAACAGTGTTGAAAGTTGGTGCGCGTGATCGTTGTTCGTTTACTCTAGTTTTCAGCTCAAAGTGCTCCCATCCCTCTCAGCTTTATATCCATCTTGATAACCCTTAGTATAAATTCACCCTAGGATAAACAGCCGTTGTCCTGTTGGCGTAGGAGATCTCGTAATGCCTCTTCCCTAGCGATGTATTTTGCACATTAGACCTTAATGTCTTCCATATTCTGTTCATGTTCATTTTATTAAATATCGATATAATTTGTGTCAATAGCATACAAGAAGATGTTAAGGTGTCACAGGCAAAATAAATAGGTGAGGAATAAGTGATATGAAATCCCCCAAGCCAGTGGGACTAAGGCCTGATGCCTCTACTACAAATGCTTCTATATTTATGTCTATAAGAGTATATATTTGCCATTTCCAAACAGCAAAACATACTGTACTTCAGAGTTTGATATTGTTCGTACTGAAGCCCGTATTAGCAAAACTAAGAGCGCCGAAGTGTGCACCAACCCACAATATTTGACGGTAATTTTTGATGCAAGTGTCGATGATAGACATTTTGAGCTTTCTGTAACGTGGGATGCAGACTAATTACTTCCAAAAATGACAGGTGTTCCATTAATGACCGTCAGAAATTGGGGTTTGCATACACCCCGGCACACTCAGGTGACTAATACAGGCGTCAGATATGCTCTAGTCTAAGACTTTCACAACTTCGGCAGGACCTCAACGCCTCCCTGTGACTGTGGCTTGTGTTTACAGCTACGTTGATTTCATGACGCCTCTTCCTCAGCGATTTATTTTGCGCATTACACCTTAATAACCCATGTCTATGTTACTGTTACAAACTGTCGATATTAAACTGACTGATAAGTAACAGACAAGAGAAGTGTCAAATGGAAACTAAATCGCTAAGGAGGAGGCACTACGAAGTCCCTCATGCCAACCAAATCACGGCCCTTCATGTAGATCATTTAATTGCTCATACAAACAGAGATACATTAGTACAGGATTAGCCAACTCACACGACTAGGGCCATATTTTAGAAGGCTTAGGAAATCCTCTGGTACACCTTTGCCTTATCAGCTAATCTCTGCATACGGGGCAGTGGTATCCTCGTGTATGGTGTTGATGCAGACTGGCCTTATCAACACCCTCACTCCTCTGTTACATCTTATCCTTGGTATCCCCAGACGGTTTTACTCAGCTGAGGAGAGACTTAGGTGTTAGATGTAGCCTTCTTTAACTCCTTCACGAACGGTTGGCTTTCCTATGCTGAGTGAAATCGTCTGGTATAAGAAAGATACAGACATCCCCTTATCGATGAGGCTAAACACTATAGGCAAGATACGTAAAATATTAAGGTGTAAAATGCGAGGTAAATCTCCAAGGAAGAGGTGCTACGAAGCTTCCTTAGATCACGAGAATACAGTCCAGATGATTTTCCCAGTTTATGAGAGGGTTCTGGTGATGGACGGGCTTACGGTGGCTCTGTCCAACCCCTCCAGTTCCAAAAATCTCTCCTAAGCTGAAGAAAATCGTCTGGAGGTGGCAAGAAGAATCAGGGGAAATGAAGACGTCACAGAATTCAAGTTGTGGGTCCAGATTCAAACAGAACTGGATTCAAAATGGCGTCTGGATTCAAAATGGCGTCGCTTGTACTAATGTTTCTCACCATACACCCCTTTAGCACGATGGCGTATATTTTTCTGCCTGACCAGGATGCCTCCGAACGATTATATTAACCTTGGGAAGAACTTGGTAGGGAAAAAGGTTAATGAAAGAAACCTCTAACCCATCCAGTTTGAGAAAGTCTACATCGTTTGGAGGTTACGAGAGAGAGAGAGAGAGAGAGAGAGAGAGAGAGAGAGAGAGAGAGAGTAGGCTACGTCATGGTGGTGAAGGGGTAAACCGTTAGATTTCTTACCATTTAGTGATGTAGGGTGAGTTACAAATGCAACAGTTATTTATCTCTCCGTGCAGTTCTGATTTAGTGTCACATGTTGTTTACAAAGAAATGTCTGAAGCCATATCTTACATAGCTATATTTTTCGGGCACGGCCTTACTAGTTTAAGTTTTGGACACACACACACACACACACACACACACACACAAAAAAAAAGG
>JAGKTI010022178.1:0-15383 GCA_018397915.1 Birgus latro | reverse complement strand
CGTGTTGTCAGTTGTCAACTTGATCGTCATAGTTGTCACCTGCAGTCGCAAGGTACTGAAGACCCTGCCTCTCTCCCTTCCTACCTTGCCTCCCACCCACCCTATCCTGATTTCACCCACCCTACCTTGCCTCCCACCCACCCTACCTTGCCTCCCACCCATCCTACCTTGCCTCTCACTCACCCAGCCTTGCCTTTCATCCACTCTGCCTCTTCCCCACTTACCCTTTCACTTAACCTGCCCTGCCTCTCACTCTCCCTGTCATGCCACCATCCCACCCTGTCTCTCACCCGTCCTGCCACTCATCAACAGTGCCACTAGCCTACCCTGTCCTGCCTCAAACTCACACTTCCTATCCCCCACCATACTTCTTCACTCCTCTACCTCACTCATCAACCCTGTTCTCCCCATCAACCATCACTGCTATTTCTCCCAGCTTTCCTTTCACTGCCAGTCTGTTATGTCCAATTTAAGAACGACAATAAGGGTAATTTCTGAACTGTTTATTATAGTGGCAGACTGGGAAACTGCAGGTCGGGATGTCATGTGCTTTCCTTGTGACTTAACACTTCACTTCAATGGCGATTTGTGGTTGTTTTCATGGTGCTGTGAGAGGATTTTATTGAAGTCAAGAGCCATGTGTAGTAATGAATGAGTTTATGAAGACTATATCACAGCCATTTAGTTCGAAAAGTGTGGCGTAAGCTTAAAATAATCGTCTTAAGTTAGTAAAATTAAAATAAGCTAGTACACTATAAAAAGGACAAATTAAATACGTAAAGAACTTCCCATAGCCATTGCCTACCAGAAGCCGAGGCATAAAAGGACCTTGAGGTCAACGACACTTATTTTGAACATGTAATCTTAGATCATCAGATTCTTCAGGTCCACCTAGTTTGGTGGCTGTGGTCTAACAGAAAATTCAATCACCTTACTTGTGGTAGCAGAGTCAGTTGACTGCTTGTTTGAATCTCCAGCACCCGTCCTCCGTACAGGCCACCCGCGCCTCCTTATGTTGACCTTCCACACTTTTCCGTGACCAACTATTACCGACCTTACAGCCACATTGCGACTAAGGTTAGGAAAATCACCATCCCAAGAGGAGCTCCACAAAACAACCAACCTCCTTGCCACCGCAGGAATCAGAAACGTCTCACCAAGCAAGCCACCACTTCGAAACTGTCCCCTCGCCAGCACCCTCGTCTGTCTTTTTTTCCCCCGTGTTGCCAGCTCTCATCACGCAGTGTTGCCAAATTCTTTCATCTACACCAGTCACACCACAGTGGCTTTAGTTTTAATCTTTCATGGAACATTAGGTGGCATTCGGAATAACAGGATAGGTCCCAATTATTGACCCCAGGCGATCTCATAGAGAAATATCATCCGAGTAGAACTATGCCCATATCAACACTGCGTCCTCCTTAAGGCTATACTCGTACTGTAGTAAAATTTCAGCTTCTTAGCTTCAGGGGTTCCTGAAACTGTGTGGCTGGCTCACTTTTTTGTGTTCCGGATAATATCCGGAGATCCGGTTGACGGATTGCCACTATATTTGGCCAAAAGAAGCGGACAGCTCTCCGACTAAGTTTGACCATGCTTGAAGGCTCTAGGCCAAAAAAGCCTCTTAACTATCGCAGTTTTGGATTAAATAATAATCATCATCATCATCAGAATAATAAAACTTTCCACAGGAATGCAAGTTTCAGTAACAGGTAATGGGACTGAAGTTAATGATGTCTATGTAAAGAGTAGCGACAGTGAGTGAATAGAAGTGAAAACTTTACTATATGTGAGAGCGAAGAGAGTCCCGGTTGTCAGCACTTTTTGGAGGCAAACTGACACTTTTTGGAGGCAAAATTTTTGCCGGGTATTAAGTGTCGAGTGACTGGTATTCTTTCACTGCAGCTTGACTGGAAACTGTCATTTCTGTAGCCACAGCTTAGCAGAGAATTATTATACTACTGACGAACAAGTGTTCTGTAAATAGAGCCTTAACACTGTCTTTTTCTGCCACTGAACTACATGCGATAAGCTGCAAAAGGACGAAACTCAAGGCCAAGCTAAGGTGAAAGAACGATGGTGTGTGGGAACCAAAGTACAATAGCGAAACACTCAGCAAAGAGACTGTTGGCAGGTGATATACCGTAATTAACTTTCACAGGACAAGGTAGATATACTGAAGGATGAGACTGTGGAATAATTATGGGTATATCAAGGGGGATCAAAACATAGTGGACAAATCTTCAACCACCGACCCTGTAGCGGTTTATCTAAAAGGATCGTACAGACAATGGTAAACGGGAGGCTAAGACTAAGGAGGAGGAAGATGGTCTGGAAGGAGAATTAAGAATGTCAAATAAAGATCTTCAGCTAAACTTGGATAGGCTGTTCGGATGTCGATTTGTCCAAACAGCCATCTCTTAATACGTTAGACAATAATTGAGAAACCGATAAGTAATAATTCTCTTCATTTTCATTTTCAGAGGAGAAACTGGACAAAACTACCACCAGATTCCAACATGGAGGATGAGGGTGCGTATGTGAAGCCACTGACCGCCCCCAAGAGAGAAGCCTCGCCTGAGCACATCTATGACAAATGTCTCTACGATGTGGTACTTAAAGTTGGGAAAGAAAACGTACTTGCTGACCATATCTACGAGAAGATGAATTAGGCTGACAGTCTCACCGCCACCAGGGCATCACATCAGAGACAGAAGTTCATCATCATCATCATCATCTCAACCCTATTTCACATTTTAAAGTTCATCATTAACTCAACCCTATTTCACACCTTAAAGATGAGGCTTGGTTGGATCCACAGAGCGTAGAATATAAAACCCCAGAATAAGGTAATTGTCGCACAGCACGGGAAGCGAAATAGACCAGACACTCATTCACACATCATCCACGCCTTCGGAATCCTGGCTCAACCTCAGTCATTCTAAACTTTTCACTCGTAATTTTCTGTCGAGATATTTTGTCCGTACACCTGATGCATCGTCATTCTGCTCATTACTAAAATTTGAAAGGCTTGGTAATTGGTATTTAATCCATCCATCCATTTCGATCTCTTGTAAGTTCATTAGCTTCATCAATTTCCATATGTGATGATTGATGACGATGATGATGATGACTGCTGCTGTTGATGATGATAATGATGATTCCTGGTACGGATGATGGTGTTGCTGCTGCTGATGATGATGATGATCACAATAAGTTAGATATCTCAAAGCTTGCCTTCATGCACCATATTTGCTTACTCCATCTGCACATATATATTTAGCTGTAAGAAAAATGGCAGTAGACATGAGTCATGAAGATGTTTCACGAGGTAGATGAAGAAGTGATGATGCTGGGTTAGAGGTGTATCAAGAAAGCGGAAAAAGCATTGTGTAAATTAGTGCTTTTTGCTCATAATGGGCAGTGACTCTTACCTGAACGACTTTATGAGGCTCTCACTGTACCCATCGTAATAATCCTTCCTCAGACTCAGAACAAGCTACGTTAGTCTCGCTCATGAAGAGAAAACGGAAAAAAAAAAATCATAATTTTTGAAGGGGAACATTTTTATAACAACAAAGATTACCGTAGCTTTTGAACAGTTTATCAGAATAACAAATAGTAGAATATTAACGCTTTATCTTCTACCTCCTTGGCTTCTTTGGGTGTATTACGATCAGTTTAATAATGTTTACACAGATCCGATTTAATCACCAATGTTCCTTGAAACTGATGATTGCTTTGTAATTCAGAATTAAGTATTTTCCTTAAATGTGGCAATTGTGTAAATGTAAGTTTATTCCCCTTACTTGCAACAATGTATGATAAATAGGAAGGGTTTGAATTTGATCGTCTAAAGCAGAAAATTTTTTGGGAAATGTATATGACTTACTAGAGAAATGGCTGCATACTGGACATGACTTTTATTTTATTTATTTATTTTCTTTTTTTGGTTCAAGGTCCTGGGCATGTTATGAGAATCAAGAACAATCCATTTTCATTAAGCATGTGATAATTCCACAATCCTTTAACAGATTTAGTACTGAGGCAAGGCAAGGATAAATAAACATTGCATATGCTAACTCTTATGCATACATCTAAGACTGTATATAAACATTAGAATAGGGCAATTTCCCCCCCTTTGTATTAATCACATAAGAAATAAGTTTTCTTGACAGGATTCTCGTTATATATCTTTTATGGATATTGATAAGGAAGTTTCTTACTGACGCAATTCCTTCCCATCCAACCAACCCCCCCAAACCACAACAGCTCATGCACTGTGCACTAAAGGTTACCAGATTCACAGCAACTTCCTTTTACGGACATGAGTTAAGGTAGAAAAGAAGGTTCATGTATAATCTCACTTCTGTCCATGCCGTCAGAGGTGGTTGTGGCTGCTGGAAACACCTACAGTATGTTGCTCCAGTCACTCCAGCACAAGGGAACGACGTGGGATGAAGTTCTGCAATTATAATACCCTGAACTAAACTTTACAGATTAATCACAGTCTGAGGCGGGAAGCAAACTTGAGCCCGGTGGGATCACATGTTAGGTATCTGCTAAGCCATGAGGAGTAAATAAAAATAAATGTCACCTGTCACTAAAGTAGAACATGTACACTTAATTACTTCCCCCTCGAACTTGTCCTAGGTTGTAAATTGGTCCATTTTTTTGTAAGTCAATTCAGCACTGACTCAGAAAATATAGTTTGGGCCATTAACGCTCAAAAACACGTTGATATTGATAACAAGCGTGGAGTCATCATTGGGGATCCATTTTTACGTCATTACTATATTTTACATGTATATTTAAACTGATAAACCACCGAGGACTGCAGGACATCTGGCGCACGGTCTGTGAATGAGGCACTGAGATAGGTTTTGGGGGGAGATTTAAATACCACACTTAACGATATCTGCGGATGAAAGTTATGAGTTAATTTATTTATCTGGTTTCACACACACACATACACACAATAATAGGACCTAAATAGGGTACTGCAAAATAAACCTTAGCTTTCTTAACATTGTGGTTTACGTTCAGAGTAGTAGTTCTTAATTTAGTTAGCTGTATTCCAATATACTCGTGTACAAATTTAGCTGGGAATCCATTTTAGTACAGGCTTTTCCTCATAAACCTTAGCTCATTATGTAGAGAAAAATATGATGAGCATAAATTAGAGGCCTAGTCATTAGAGCTAGAATTAGGTTAGGTTTATATTGGAGAAGAACATTAGAGTTAAATTAAGCAGTTAATCCTGTATATGTTGGTTTCCTGTATAATGACGTTGTAAAAGTCCCTCGTGTGGTCTCTATACAAATATTTAAAAAAGAAGCTTATTACCTTGCTCAGTTTCACAGGTAAACTGTATACTTCCGTGTTTAGAATTTAAATAAGCCAAAAACAAGGACACATGAGAAGGGGACTTAAAAATGGCAATGGTGTCCTCCAAGTAGCGTTTGAAATAAAGTGGCTTAAAGTGGAGTCAAAGGTGTAGCTATGGGAAAACCACCTGGACCCAGCCTTGCTTATGCTCTTTCGGCTCACCGCGAATCCTGATGGTTACAAGATTGCCCTACCCACTTATAGCCACTTTATTTCAAACGCTACAAGGATTAGAGAGAGAGAGAGAGAGAGAGAGAGAGAGAGAGAGAGAGAGAGAGAGAGAGAGAGAGAGAGAGAGAGAGAGAGATGAGATTGATAGTGAACAGAGGGGCAAGGAGAGATAATAAGACAGGGGAAAAAGGAAGGGAGACAAACTGGTTAAATAAAAGACACAGATGAAAACAGATTAAATATAAACGAAAGGGAGGAACGACAGATTGAGGAGTTAAATAAGATGTAGAAGCGAGAGAAAAGAGTATCGGGGATTGAAGCGGGAACAGGTGGAGGAAGGGAGAGGTTTGTTTGAAATGAATGGAATCAGTAAAAAGTGGGAGAATCTGGGTTGGTGAAGCGTTAATGGACGAAAGAGAATGTGGTAGAGGTGAAAGAAAAAAACAGGAATTAGCAAAGAGGTGCAGTAGGAAAGAGCTGAAGTGAGATATGGGAATGTTCGAGCGGAGTAAATGGGAGATGTGGTGAAAAATGAGAAACGGGAAAAGGAGAGAGGAAGTTAGGGGGATGATACTGTCTCGATAGGAATTACTTCTGAACAAGAAAAGAAGGCAACTGTTAAAGACTAATTATCAAGGGAAATAATGTGAGGGAAGTGAAGAGAAGAAGGAAGGAGGCAGATAATGGATGAGATCAACAAAGAAGGAGGGAATAAGGAAAGGGGAAGATCTGTCTGCAGAGGAAAATCTGTAGAGAATTAAGAGTGGTGAGAAAGGATGTTGTACAGAAGGAGGAAAAGAGAAAGTTTAGTTAATGGAAAGGAAGTGATGAGGACAGAAAGAGTGAAGCAGGAAGAAAAGAGAACAGAAAGGAGAAAAAAGGGTAAGAACGTAGAGCTGCTTGGAAGATCAGCTTATGAGGAGGATGAGAGGAAAACCATAGAAACAGATAGGGAGGACGAATAAGCGGGAAGTGAAGGAAAAATGGTGAACTGATGAGAGAATTTAGGTGAAATCAGGCGAATTAGTGCAATGAGGGGGATTCAGTGGATGTAAGTGTGTTAAAAAGCAAGAACGAAGCAGTAATGACGGATGAATGGAGTAATGAAGCTGGTAATGCAGTAGACTGGGTACGAATCTGACAGTGACTGAGAAAGGAGTGAGGATGTTGGAAGGAAGCGTCAGCACAGAGAAGAACCTTACACAGATAAGCAGCCAGTGCGTTGTGCTGTTATTACCCTCTCTTCAGTTTACCATGGCCTAAAAATGCCGTCCATGAATCATGAACGTTAAGTTATAACAATAGAGTAACACTAGAATAAGATGACAGTCACCATAAAGTACTATAGAATGGATGTAGAGCCACAATACTGTCTTTTAAAAGTCCACTGAGCTACGTGAAATAAACTGCGAAAAGATGAAACTGAATCCAAGTTAAAGTTAATAACCCACAGACCAGTAAAACGCCTATGTCGGCGAGGTACGAGCGAGGGCATTTAAATCCGAAAGCACTGAAATGTGGCCTTACACCTCGAGGATGCCTGCAATATTTTGATGGCTATCCACCTACCTAGTTTCATGCCTTTACGACAAACTGTCTGGTCTGTGGCCCTTTCTTGAAGATTTTCAGCATGCTGCACTTGGCGAGCGTCACGAGCCCTGTGCACCGCCGGGGTGTGATGAAACCTGTCAAAAACAAATCTTAAAGAATTGGGCTATCATATGGTGAAAACCACGCAGTGATCGGCCCTATGGTTGCTGAGATATAACCTTCTCAAAACCATTACGGTGGGACGGGGCAGGGTTGGGTCGGGACGGTGTGGGCCGTTCAAATGTGAGAAAATGCCACTACTTGAGGAGACACTCTCGAAAACTTCGCGCACGCTCGTAATGAGTAGGTGACTAGGCATCTAAGTCAATACAGTAGTTAAGTAAATGAATGTTGTGTGTGTAGTGTGGTAGGTTGTTTATTAAGAAGGCTACTGTAGATGAAGTCATTATTATTCTTCCTCATCCATACAGCAGTAGCAGAGTGGGGGAACACTGGTGATGAAGTCGAATATTAATATACTCTTACCCCGGTGCTTGAGAAGGACGCCTTCAAGTGATGGCACCAATTTGACAGGGTGGTACGGCTTCTTGGACATACAAATGTCTCTTAATCCCCCCCCCCCACATCCCCCAAGAGGAGGATGGTGGACTGCAGAAGGGTAACTTTAGCCTGCAGTCCACTGGGTTCACATTCACATTGTCTTTCACTTCCCCCACCTGGCCAGCTCCAGTGGATCCCCCCCCCTCCACCCACCCAAAACCTCCATCAGGAGTGATCTGACTCAATCCTTCACTCCAGCCACGATGGTGATGGTGGGATGAACTGATTACCTCAGGAGGTCATGGAGGTTGTGTGGCGAGGCCGTGTGCAAGGCTGTGAGGAGGCATACTGAGCGATGCTTTGGGTGGACAGCTCGCGGCCCAGTTCTCAGTGTTTCAATCCTCCTTGTATATCGTCTCTCCTCTCCAGCATCTTTTTTCCGACCACTATTGTCTTGGTTCATGCTCTTGCTTCGCCTTTACCTCCCTAATTACTTTTTTTTTTTTACTTCTGCAAAAAAATGTAATCAGAAGCATGTTACACTGTTTCTCTGCTGAATGACCCCTCAATATTTTTAGGTGTGTAATTAATGCTAGATAGAGGAGTGGGATAGGATGACTGACTGCCGCTGCACAAGACTGAAGCAACGATGGAACTCTGTGTGCCGGTAAGTCATTTCACTGTGTTCCTGTTCCCTATCTCCTCTCGTCACTCTCCCTCACCAGTGTCCTCACTTCACCTCCCTCCCGTATTCTTGGCCACTGTCGTAACGCATCTTTTCATTTATTTTTCAGCACGGACGAGTTAACGACTTGCTCTAGTGCTAGTTTATTGGTTCCCTCTTACCCTGTGTTTTCATTTCCAGCCTCCGCAACGGGGCAACAGCTAGAAGGAAAACCATCACTCAGTTTGTCCAGTACCGAGAGAGGGCAGGCCACCAATACCTGTAACTGGGCCCCCATCCGAGGCTCAGTAATCATGTGTACCGGGTTATAGGTTTGCCTGTTCCACTTTCTTTCGTTTCGGGTATTGCCTCCCTTCTCCCCTCTCTATTTCCCTTTTCCTTTTATCCTTCACTATTCCCGTGTTGTCAGTTCTTTCCTGAGGGTCAGCCTTCCACAGGGTCTCACTTGTTCTTTTGTCGTTCCCTGGTTTTCTTATTTCTTTAGCTCACTCATTAGCGCTTCTCTCATCCATCCATTAAACCCTGTACTTTGCTCTTCTTTACCTTGCGTGGACTCGTGCATATCCAAAATTCGTGTCTTTTTTCCTAACTGCCATTCACTAAATCCTTTGCTCTCTCTCCCTCTCTCTCTCTCTCTCTCTCTCTCTCTCTCTCTCTCTCTCTCTCTCTCTCTCTCTCTCTCTCTCTCAAGGGGTCGTAAATTACTTGGGTACACTCGCCATCCAAACAAAGCATCCAGGTCTTGTCGAAGCCGTGGCCAGGAAACCAAGAATGGTCTGGTGTTCGGAGACAGCTTTACACCCCCTCCCCTTCTCCTCCCTCCATCCATTCCCAACAACAACCTCCTTCCTTGATCTCTTGGCCGAGAGGTAGCTCACTCCTTTGCTCCGCGGGATGAAGCACACACACACACACACACACACACACACACACACACACACACACACACTCAGAAATGTGTGATAAAATAATGAAAGATTATGAGCCTAAATCAGTCCTTTAAAAAAATAACACCCACTCAGTCTTCGAGAGCGTTGGTGTAACTAATGTAATTCAGTAAGTATAAACACCTGTGTACCGGGTGAGGCGTGTTCTGCCCTAAGCTTAATAAAACGATCAGCCAGTAGCAAGACTAAAATAGCAGTTTACCTCGTGAATGAACCATTTGGAGAGTGTCTGTTAGTCAGTATGTCCGAAAAAATGCAAAAGTCACGTCATTAAGCACTGGTGTGATGGCAGTACCTGGCGTGAAAATACGACAGACCTTCACTGTGACCTCTCTATAGCGATCTGCCCAGAGGTCATCCTTAAATGTCAGTCTTCGGTGACACACAAACACATTCACCTACTTATCAGCGAGGGGATATTTTCAGTAAGCCATGGAAGAAAATAAAAATCAAATACCAGGAAGAAGTGGGCAGACAATAAGCTAGGCAGAGACGATGCTTGAATAGGTTATTTAGGTAGTTATAAAGACATGTGTGAAATTGCCCCGAGCGTTTACATATGAGTTCAATAGCCGATGATTGCGAGCATGTATTGTTTCATTCACCATGCAAAGACGATGTATAAAGATGCCTTGCCTGGATTATCTCGTCCCCACTTCCCTCATATACTTTCTTTTACTGTCCATGCCTCATTGTGTGTTTAGAAATGGGTGTAGGTTTGGGTGCAGAAGTGGGTGCTGGAAGTTTAGGTAGATGTGATAGTGGGTGTGAGTGTTGATGTAAGTGGGTGTGAGTGTAGGTGCAAGTGGGTGAGGGTGTAGGTGTAAGTGGATCTGTGTGTATGTGGATGGGAGTGTAATATGGGTGTGGATTTGATGGTCTTGCTGGATGTGGCTATTGGTGTGGATATGGTTTTGAGTGTGGCTATAGGACGGTGTAAGTGTAGGGGTGAGGATTAAATAGCCTGGATGGATGTGGATGTGGATGTGACTGTGGGTGCGGGTAGACTCAGGTGCAGATGGGTGTAAGTGTCGCTACGGGTGTGGATATTAGTATGGAGGAGAGGTGTGAGTGTTAGTATTAGAGAGAGCGAGGGGGTGGAGGGCGGGGCAAGGAGGGAGGACAGTGATCACAGGCAGGGAGGAAAAGGAAGAGGACAAGAGGAAAATAAAACAGTAATGAATATAAAGAGGTTGGCAGAAAAGGAGGGAGGGACGAAGAAAAGGGAAGCAGGTAGTAGGATGGAGTGGCAGGGAAGAAAATGGGAAGATACAGGACAGGAGACTGATAGGGAGAGTAAGGGAAGAAGAAAATTAAACAGAAAGGGAGAGAGGGAAGGAAAGTGTGAAGGATGGATTTGCAGTGTGACGTAAGAAGAGGGGCATTCCTCAGGGACAGAAAGGGGAAATTAACAAGGACCAGGAGTGAAAGGGATATTGAAAAAAGAACTATAGTGAGAAGGTGTCGAGTTGCAGCGCCGTAATGAAAATGAATGGCAATAGAACAGAGGGAAGGAAGGGAGTGAAGGGGTGTTGGGTTTCTCTTAAAGGTGAATGATAGGTAAGTGGAGACGATGCAGAGGGTAGAGGTTGGCAAGGAGGGGGAGAATGGAAGAGAGAGAGAGAGAAAGGGAAAACATTGAGCTAACTGATATGAAGGAGGGAAGGGAGAGATATGAGTTGAAGAATGAAATAGGAAAATACTTAAAGAGGAAGGGACGAATGAAGATGAGCGTACGGTAAAGGAAAGCAGCTGTGAGTGATAAGCAAACTGTGATGAAGGAAGAAGGACAGGTAGATTAAAGACAGGATGTTAGAGAGGACATGCTGAATCGAGGGAAAGAGAGGATAGGTCTTGATGAGGAAAGAGTGGGGATAGAAGAAGAATTAATGAGGGAAGAGAGGGAACAGGAGAAGAATTATCGAGGAATGAGAGGGGATGGGATAGAGAAGGGGAGAGGAATCACTGAGGGAGGAGAGGGGATGGAAGGGGCTGGGATAGGGGAGAAGAAAGGAGCCACTGAGGGAGGAGAGGGGAAGAGAAGGAGTTACTGAGCGAGGAGAGGGAAGGAGAGGAGAGTCTGTGAGGGTGGAGAGGGAATGTGAAAAGCGAGGGAAGAGTGGTCAGTGAAGGAAGACAGGGGAAGGGAAGGAGACAGTCAGACAGGCGACAGAAGGCAGTGAAATGGAGGGAAGGGGAGGTACGAGTGGGAAAAGAGAGGGCAGGAGAGGCAGTGAGGGAGGTGGGGATGCAGTGAGGTACGGCAGGTAATACAGTGTCTGGCAGTGAAGGATAACTGGCCTATTACCTGGTCTCACTTTTATCCTGTCCACTGGGGAAATAGATAAGTAGACAGATAGATAGACTGAGAGAGAGAGAGAGAGAGAGAGAGAGAGTGAAAGCAGAGTGATCCTTGTTTCATAGATTAAAAGGAAAAGAATAGTGAAGTGAATAGTCAAAACCTTTGTAGTGGTAGTTGTAACCGAAAGTTCATCTGAATGTGAACCTAGTAGACTGCAGGCTGAAGTTATCCCCTGCCTCTTGGAGTCCTACAATTCCCTTCCAAGGATAGGCAAGGAGTTGTAGGAGGTGTGCATCACCAGGCAGTGGGGCTTCTAGGTATGTCAGAGCCACTGCAACAGGACACCCCTCTCCACCACATCAAGGGGCTGCGGGCGTAAATGCAGGTGGACATCCGTACAAAGTAAATAAAACAGAAATTATGTTATGGGACGTTACCGCATATGTGCCTTTTCTGCAGAGGGTCCATTGCAGGTGGATCACTTTAACTGAAATGTGAGTGGGCGCATCATTCACAGTATGTTCTTTTACGGTATTATATGGAAAAGCAGCTGGCGAGTGTTTCTGTTGGGAGTGCGGCCATATAATTCCTCCACATTCCTTGGAGCCAATGTGAGGCCAGCTGTTGTGTGAAGAGGTCGGCTGCTGCCATGGACAATAAAGCCATCCCTCATAACCACTATGATTACGTTTTTGTCTGTTACTGATCATCCAGGTTCGCTCGTACTCCCTTCTTGTGGTTGAATCTTATCGGCTATTGAACATTTCTTTGTACGTCTCCTCATTTCCCGTTTTTTTTTTTTTATGTATACAGTATTTCTGACCTAATAACACCTTCCCTGATCATTTCTTTCATTTCTTCCACATCAGATACGTTCACTGAAAGATTGGACGTTCTGCCTATTTATCTAAGTCCCTTCTTTTTCATCCCGTTTTCCAGGGAATGCAGAAATCACAAGCAGTAGTGTGTTCTACGAATTCTTTGTGTTTTTCAAGACACAAAAGCTCTTACCTAAAATGCGGATTTCGCACTCTGCGTACTGAAACATTTCTAGCGGCTGGACCAGTCATTTTACTGTTATGACTTGAGTACCGTTTAAACAGACTGTAAAACAATGGCGCAATCGTGTAAAATTTAGGTCGTCACCACATCACAGCAATAGATGATTTAGTTAGAGAACACAGATATTGCGACCTCACATGTCTTTAATGCTCCTACAACATCAGAAATTATTGAAAGTGTAAGAGAGAGAGAGGGGGGGGGGGGATTACAACATACTGTATTTACATAAAAGTATGGCCTGCACTCCAACTTTTCATACTCTCTCATATGGACATTGAATTTTGCAATCCATACACCAGTAAAGTGCCCTTTGTGAGCGCGTCACGAGCGAGCAAGCGTTTGTACATATGCCTGTCATCATAATTTCATCTTGGTGTAAATTCTCAGCATTTCTGGTGAGATCGTAGAACAATAACAGAAGAAAGATTCAGCTCAAAAACATTTACTTTCTCACGTCTTCTCTTTGGATGTGCATATAGCGAGGGGCCGTGGCATTCATTTATCACACGCGCAATGTTCAGTTCTATGCTCCCGACTTGCCGCGTCGACGAACTGCGCCGGTAAACGCTTGGCTGTTGGTCATTTGATGAAACCCAGAAATGGTGTGATTACCCTTGCTGATTTCACCCCCTAAACATAGAGAAAACGTTCGTGAAAAATAGTGAGCGTGATATCAGATATTTAATTGTTAATATTCATGCAAGGAAACAGAGTGTTACAACAGGAAATCTTTTTAAATTCGATTTCATAGTGAAGCATGTCAACTGAAGCCCTCGGTACATTTCCTTGGAATGCTGGGATTCCAAGGGGTTTCTTTGGTCTCTTGAGTAAATATATAGCTAAAAAGAAAATATATTGAACGTATCTACAACCTGCTGAAAGATTCTCTTCACTATCTCACATAAAAGTATAGTTATTGCTCTGAAAACCATTGCGGTCGGGCCGTGTCGTGTCGGGGCTGGCCGGGTCGTGTCGGTCTGCTCGTTTCTCAGCTATACGGAAACATCGCTTAGCTCGCTGCGCTCGCTCGCTCGTAATCAGTAACTTCTTGTACTGAGGTGAGGATGGGGAGGTGAGGCAAGGATAGAGGAGTAGGAGTGGGGAGATTGATCCATGCATCAGTAATTTATTGCATCGGGGTAATGAAGGAGAGGAGAGGCAGGAATGGAAGAGTAAGGTGGAGGGTTTAATATCATCAGAAATATACTGTACTGAGGCGAGGAAGGGAGAGGGAGGGGGAGAGATGGAGGGGTGGGGGGGGCAGTGAAGGAGGAGAGAGATACGTAGAGGAGTCAAAGAGGGAAAAGAGGGGATACGATACGAAAGGGAAGAGGAGTAAATTGGGAAAGAGAGGGGATGGGAGAATATTTAAATGTGGGAGCAGAGAGAAGACGTTATATGGGAGGGGAAAGGAGTGAATGAGAGAAGAAAGAGAATTTGAGAGGAGTCAGAGAGGGAAGAGAGGGTATGGGGGAGGAGTTGATGAGAGAGAAGAGGGTATGAGAGAGGGAAGGGCAGTAGGGAAGGGGAAGTGAGACAGTAATGGGAGAGACAGGAGGAAGTAATGAAGCGGTGACGGAAAGGGGGGTAGTAAGAAATGAGAGGGTATGAGTGACAGCGAGGGAGGGGGTGATAATGAAGGAAAGGAGAAAGAAGACAGTGAAGGAGGGAAAGTACAAGAGTGCGTGAGGGGAGACAAGAGAAGGCAGGGAGGGAGGACAGGGGAAGGGAAGGTGGGACTGCTGTGGCACTGCGGAAAAGGAGAATGGCTGGACTCTCAGTAAAGGATGGGAAAGAATTTGGCGATTTTGGCGATCAGGAGGGAAATTTGCACGAAAGAGGAAGCCCAAGATGAACTTTTTTCTAGAACAGCGAGAGGAAAGAGAGAAAAGGTGTATTAAAAGGTAAGACATTGTATTTTTTATTTCTTACCAAATTACTTTACTTAGTTTAACACGTATTCTTGAAATATAGGTGAAAAAATATGCCCCAGTTTTTCAGATAAATATATCCACACGATCATTCACACACACACAGACACACACACACACACACACACACACACACACACACACACAAAAGACCACAGAAGTATCCCAAACAAATTATTAAATCATATATTGCCCGAGGTGGGATGAAGGGGTTAAATTAGACGTAATTGAAGGCATGCAAGGAACTGAAGGGAAGGTGTGATGTTGAGAGGGATGATGAGGTGTGTGTGTGTGGAAGTGATGAGTAATGGAAGGGAGACTAAAGGGATTAAACAGTGAAGAAAGGGATTAAACAGTGACAAAAAGGGATTAAACAGTGAAGAAACAGTGAAGAAAGGAAGATGTCTGACGTATGAAACAGCAATATATATATTTTTTCTGTTAGGTATTTGACATAAAAGGAGAGCTGTGTAGAGGATTCCGTGACCACATATATGTAGAACTTAATAAATTTACCTGAAGATGAAGTTAGGGGTGAATCCCGCAGGTGTGATTAGATTTATAAAGGTTTGTATTTGTCAATTTCTATTTCTGGTTTTAAGAGATATCGGTAATTATTTTAAGTACCAGATGACAAACTGGGGTAAGATGATGAAAATGCTGATGATGATGCCGATGATGCTGTATGTGACACTTTTATTTATGCTTCCTTCGTTCCAATGCTGTTTTCCTTCTACACAAACTCTTCATTGCCTCCACAGTCCTATTCCGTCATTTCATATTTCAATTCCCCTTCAGTCCTACAG
>JAGKTI010022177.1:0-11754 GCA_018397915.1 Birgus latro | reverse complement strand
CACACACACACACACACACACACACACACACACACACACACACACACACACAAAGAGGAATAGGGAAAAAGGGATAGGAAAGGAAGAGGTGGAAAGAGTAAGAATTGAAGGACCATGCAGGAAGCACAGAGAGGAACAAAAAGATGGAAAAAAAAGACATTGGTGGAGGTGAGGAACGTAAATAGAAGACAGGGAAAAAATGAAGAGAGCAAAAGGATCAAAGGAAGGAAAAGAAAGAAAGAAGAGGGTTAAGGGGAGAGATGGCATTGCCCACCAACCACTGCCGTTCCCTGGTGGGGGGGGAAGTTGAGGGAGAAGGTGTTCCCCCACTTATGGGCATCACTCCAACAATCTACACAACTTCAATCTTTAGTCTGGAATGGAGTATGAGTGGTTTTTGCTTTCTCTGTTTTACATCACTGAAAATAGAATAAATCACAATGTTTCACAGTAAATTAAAAATAACCAGAACAATTTTGCCCTTGTACTACTAGATGTCTCATATGGAACTGGCTGCTCATTTATCCCTTGATTATGACGTGCCTTTCAGATGGCTTCACTGGTAGCCCGCAAAGCGTCTTTCACAACTGTACATAATTTTTCAAGTTTTCAGCACTTCCTTAAGTTGCAAACTGCATGTTTATGCTTCATTAATGTTCAAACAGTGGTACAAACTTTATCTCATGCAGTGATCAGTGGTGGATGTTTTCCACATACTCTGTCCATTTTACTTTAGCCAAAAATTAAGAATGCCACCTTCAATGCTGAACTGTAACATAGATGATGTTAGTGATAAAAAAAGGGCTATAGAAATATGTACAGCCATAGTATTATCTTACTTTGCCACTGACCAACAGGAAATTTATGCTGCAAAAGAAAGAAAATCTCCACCAAGTTATAGTGAACAAACTATTCCAACACATTCCAACAACCACAAACAAGGCTTCTTCAACTATCACCAGAGCAAATGGAGATCAGACAATCTTCCTGTTCATTTCATTTCTTAAGCAGAAAGATTTGGTGCAAGGATTTTAAGAAAAATTTTGATGCAAAAAAGGTAAACATTCAACAGTATCCACACTATGGAGGTGAATAATATGTTGTGTACATACAGCCACAGATTAACTTGGGAGTCATATGAAATACAAAACAGCAATTGCCATGCTGGGGATAATCTTGTTGCTACCCATGCTTTAATCTCTCCACTATCATGATAGCTTTAATAAATATTCTGGTTACCACCAAATCATTCTATCCAGCTTGCAAAAGACCCCTTGTAGTGATGGTGATACAAAGCAAGTCCCTTAACCCCTTCACTAAAAGTTTCCATATTTCATTCTTAGTACAAACAGACAATTCAGCCTTTAAAAGGACACCTTTAGTGAATGGGTAAGCAAATACAAAGGATACTGATATGACAAAGGGGTGCTGTAACACCTGTACTTCTCACAGGTAGCTGATCAACTTTACTTTCCCATGACCTATTGTGGTTACCATTTGTTATTTATGGGTGAAACAAGTTGTACAGTATATAAACAGCAAACTAACAGAGAGTACAATAGAGCCATCAGTCACCACCAGACATTATTTTCAAGGTGCCTAGAACTTAAATACATATTTTTGACCCTTGAGAATACTTAAGTACAGTAGCTGCAAAGGGTAAAATAAATAAGTATGATAAGTATACAATTTCAAAACAGAGTATGAATAAAGACAATATTTAGGGCTGCTTTAAAATACAGTAATAGCCAACTTAGTCTGTGAAGTATTCTCTTCTGCTAACCAAGCACTGATGATTCACTCTAGTCCTGTGCTGTTGTGGTATGCACTACCAAAAGCAAATATTACAATTATAACTACAGTACATACTGTATAATCAAATGGCATTCAGCACATATGAACAATTTAGAACCTGAGCTGAATTACACTAATAAATTAAATTTCTAATATGTTTCACTGCAAGATATTTTGTTTTGGAAAGGTATTTAATAATAAGCATATTTACGTACCTGATGTTGCTTCTTAGGTACCCCCTAGATATTACAAATTATCATAAACAGTCACAGAAACTTACCATATTACATTGCATGAAGTGTGCTGCACAAACCATTTTCCTCCATTCTTACAATCAAGGAAGCCAACTATTCATAACATGACCAGAACAAGGGTGAAAATGAATTCAGGAACAAAGGAAAGATTAATATGAAGACTTCACAAAGCACTGCTCAGGCTTCCTTCATTCTGCCAAGTGACACATCACAAACTTTTCACTGTGGCTGCAAAGGAAAGAGGGCATGATGCTTATAGGGGGAAAAAATAAGAGAGAGAGAGAGAGAGTATGAAAAGGAGAGGAGTGTATGATATACAATGCATTTCAGAAATGATACAGTGGAGTCTCACATTCAAAGGAATATCCAACTATCCATCCACAGTCACATTTTTGTGACATTTTAAAGTCAAGATCATCTTGATATCCATTTTGACTGATATTGAGTTTCAAGTGAGTGCTGCAAAAACATGTGGGCAAAATTTTATTGCCTTTGTCTCAGAGCCATCTATCAACATTCGTTTGTTTGCCATATGGCTGCCAAGGGAGATTTTCTGCAAGTAGAGAAATTAAATATTATTTGTCATGTGACACACCAGATGGGGCTTTTGCTTGAAATATTAGCATCAGATGAATGGGCAGCTGTACCACTGTTGTTGGACACAAGATAAAATTTTCAAAATCCTCAAGACCCTCACGTTGTGGTAGCATTAGGGGAAAAACCAGAACAGAATTGCTCTGGGGCTCTGGTTTCAAACAGCCTGCTGTAAAGAGCAACTAGTCATGTCAATTAACCTTATATGGGATCACTTTTGTCTCAATGGACTTAAATGAAAGGTTGCTGCTAGATGGTGCCACCACAGGCAGTGGCATAGTGTGGGTGTGGCCACGGGCAGTTGCCCTGGGAGAAGAGAGAGAGAGAGAGAGAGAGAGAGAGAGAGAGAGACAAAAAAAAAAAAAAACACACACTCACCCCCACACACACAGACTCACCAAAACATCAAANCGGGGAGAAGGGGAGGGAGGAGAGAGGAGGAAAGGAGGGGGAGGGAGAGGGGGGGGGGAGAAGGGAGAGAGAGAGAGAGAGAGAGAGAGAGAGTAATAATAATAAAAAACAGCACGCCCTTCCCCTCACACAGAAAATCTCCCAATTGTAGAACATTCTACACAGTTTTTCAACATGACAGGGAAAATAAACGTTGCCAAGTAACATTTTACAGTACTTTTCTAGCTAATTACAGCCATACTAATTACAAGCAATTAATACCAGGAGATTTTACATAAATTTGAGTATGCTAGCATTAAATGCATTTTACTTTAATTACATCAGTACTTTCTTAAAATACACGTGCTTGGGGGGTAAGGGGTTCAATACCGCACTGGTGGAAGGGACTCAGATGGTGCTAATGTCCATGGGTTAGGAGGCGCAATACTTGCCTTGCCCCGGGCGCTGGCAATTCACACTACGCCAGACCACAGGCGACAGCTGACGGCAAATATGCATTCTCCATGTCAAATAAACTTATACGGGACCACTTTTGTCTCAGTAGGCCATAAGCTCTTTCTTCTTCTCTATCAAAATTGGCTTGATTTCGGTAGCGCTGGGTAAACTTGTTTACAAAATGGAAAGTCACTATCAGTCAAAGTCCCTCGGGAGGAACACTGACTTACCTTGACTCGCCATGCTCAAAATTAAAAATTGTTTTGACTTTTGGTGTTCGTGATGAAAATAGGTATCAGTACGATAGTCAACATGAGATATCAAGATTAGTTAAAATATCTAGATTTTTAATGTCGGGAAAATGTGGTACATCTATCATCTAATCCAGTGTTGCCCCATACAACTTGTTTGAGTGGTTAAAGCTGTGATATAACAATTAACACCTGGAATCTTTTCTCTTAGCTTAACAGGAAAAGGAGTTGTAGGACTATAATCTAGAACCACAGAGTGCATCAACAAAACATCTGGTACTATTTCAAACCTTAAGTAAGATGTTAGTGATTGTTTGTACCATACACAATGTAAGTTACAGATGTCACGAATTAACACACAACCTGAGAGTCTACACCTCACACTGTTGAGAGACTTCACTATATTAACCTCTTCAGCTGAAGGAAGTCGTTGGTGGTTTATTCTTGCTGCTATCAGACAACTTTATTCAGTATAGGAGAGAATTTTTGAACTGGAACAATTATAATATATACAACCTTCATGAACTCCTTCACTACCTGAGATCCTAAAGTTAAATATAACTGGCTCGTGGTAGCAAGAATAAAGCAGAGTAGCACACCAAAACAGAGGTAAAGGGAAACAAGTGGGAAGTGGTACCAAAGGCAGGAGTAAACAAAGGCCAGAGGGTATATATAAATATTAAAAGGGAGGATATGGAAGGGTTAAAGAAAACTGCAGCCAGAGAGCCATTCGGTGTCATGCCCCACTGACTAACATACCATATCCTCTTCATCGCAGTAAGAGAAGATGTCACATGGTAAGCCCTCGTACAGGTAGAGTAGGTCCTGAGGTAGGGAGGAAGGGGTCAACGTTGCCTTTTCTGTATCTGGTTTGGGGTAAGTCGAAGATGAAAGGAGATGGAAGTCATAGTAGCAAACCATGGAAATGTAAGACCCTTGGCATTTCAGTGAGAATGAATATATGACACAAAATTAGGAAGTCACAAGAGGCTGCCATGTATTCTGTTGTCAGCTTAAAGGAAGTTAAATCTATCAATCTATCTATTGCCAGATGCCTCAATCCTGCACGGGGTGGCCACAAACAAATCGCCTCCATGTCGCTCTGTCCCCCGCCATTTCACTACCCCGCTCCCAACTCAAACCTCCCTCTCTCATGTACCTCTCCACTCCATCCCTTCATCTCATCCTTGGCCTCCCCCTCCCCCCCCTCCACCTCACTCACATACACTCTCCTCGTCAGTCTTTCACTCTCCATCCTCTCCACATGCCCAAACCACCTTAACGTGTTTCTCCTAAGGCTTCCTATCACGTCCACATCCACACCACAATGCTCCTTCACTTCCTCATTTGTTAGTCTGTCTCTCCATGTGAATCCACATGCTCCTCTCAAATAACTCATTTCCACTGCTCTCACTCTTGACTTCTGTCCTTCCAACAGGGTCCAAGCTTCACTTCCATATGTCAGAGTTGGTATCATAATACTGTCATGTAACAACTTTTTCACTTCCATGCTCACTTCCCTGTTTCTAATCACTGCTTTCAATGAACCAGCAACCTTCCTTCCCAGCTGCACCCTTTCAAGCACTTCACCCTCCAGACTTCCATCCTTACTCATCACACTACCCAAGTACTTAAATGCACTCACATTCTCCATATCCTCCCCATCCAATCTCACTGTACATTCACTGGCTTCACTTCTCTCGAAGACCATCACTTTACTCTTCCCTACATTCACCTTTAGATTCTGTTTCTTACACACACTCCCAAACTCATCTACCAAGCCTTGCAGCTCCCCTTCATCTTCACTCAACAACACAGTATCATCTACAAACAACAGTACAGGGAGTTTCCAAACATTGCCCTCTCTCACTAGGGCCACTCCAACATCCACTGCCCGACCTTGTATCTCTTTTATAACCCCATCCATGTACAGAGTGAACAACCATGGTGACATGACACATCCTCGTTTCAATCCAACCTTCAAGTGGAAAGATTCACTCAGTTTGCCATCCACACGCACTGCAGCCTCAGCACCCTCATACATACTCTTCACTGCCTTCAACAACTTCCCATCCACTCCATATATTCTTAATACTTTCCACAATCCTTGTCTATCCACCCTGTAATATGCTTTCTCCAAATCCATGAAGGCTGCATACAACTTCTTTCCCTTCTCTAGAAACTTTTCCACTAAAGATCGAAGAATGAATATCTGGTCTACACAACATCTTCCCTTCCAAAAACCTCCCTGTTCTTCTCCAACTAATTCCTCTGTTATTTCCCTAACTCTGTCAATAAGTATCCTACCATATGCTTTTCCTATAACACTAAGAAGGCAAATGCCCCTATGATTACCACACACTTCTTTTTCCCCTTTTCCTTTGTACAGAGGAATAATTATACCTGACTTCCAATCCTCCGGGACTCTACCTTCTACCCAGGCCTATCTGCACACCTTCCACATCCATTCTATTACTATCTCTCCCCCATGCTTCAGCATTTCACCACACACTTAAGGGAGAAAATCAATAAGTTGCCACGTCTTAGTGATACCAACTTTCAGAAAAGGGCAAAATTAAGAGAGATGAAGAAAAAAAGTAAAATGATGAATGCAATTTTTCATTTACTGCACCTTCTTACCTGAAGCATAATCTCCACACCCAGGATCACTGGTTAATATCTCATTGTGTCATGGAGAAAAATAAGCAGATTCACAATCAGCTACGTCACAAGTACAGTGCAAGACATTTTGATTAGGCAGGATAAACAAGAGATGTGGAAAGATTCAGAATTTTCCTTTTCTTGTCCTTCATACAGAAATCCTAATTATGACAGGATACTAGTTGTAATTAGTCTGCAATAAGGGCCTTGCCACAATGAGGTTGGAATGAGAAAAATTTCTAGCTGAGTAAGTCTAAATAAAATATGAACACTCTTCCACATGTTATGTTTCACAATGCCAAGCATGAGCAGGTGATGGTACGAAATGGAACACAACAGAATATGGCCAAAAGAATCAGAGTGTTCTCTTTTCAACTTCTAATCCAACCTACACAATCCATCAACTAGCATCAGAATATTTCTGACTCAGATTTCAGTGTATCAAGAGACATGTGCAGGTGTTAAAGTGCTTCGTGCTGGCTCTTCAAACAAACCAACTGGTTTCACCAACAGTATAATACAGTAGATGCTCGAGTTAACAAACTAATTCGGCCAACCCCCATTCTGTTATCTCGAATTTTCTGCCAAATCAAGTTCTGTAACCAAGGTTCAAAACAAAGAAAACTTTTCCGGTATTTTGAGATACTTTCCGCTAAATCCTTGAAGCCAACGGCCAAGCTGAGTTCCTGATGATGCATACCCAATCTATCTATCTATCTACTGCCAGACACCTCAATCCCCCACGGGGTGGCCACAAACAAATCGTCTCCACGTCGCTCTGTCCCCCGCCATTTCACTGCCCCACTCCCAACTCACACCCCCCTCTCTTATATACCTCTCCACTCCATCCCTCCATCTCATCCTCCCCCCCTCCCCCCCTCCACCTCACTCACATACACTCTCCTCATCAGTCTTTCACTCTCCATCCTCTCCACATGCCCAAACCACCTTAACGTGTTTCTCCTAACGCTTCCTATCACATCCACATCCACACCACAACGCTCTTTCACTTTCTCATTTGTTAGTCTGTCTCTCCATGTGACTCCACATGCTCCTCTCAAATAACTCATTTCCACTGCTCTCACTCTTGACTTCTGTCCTTCCAACAGGGTCCAAGCTTCACTTCTACATGTTAGAGTTGGTATCACAATACTGTCATGTAACAACTTTTTCACTTCCATGCTCACCTCCCTGTTTCTTATCACTGCTTTCAATGAACCAGCAACCTTCCTTCCCTGCTGCACCCTTTCAAGCACTTCACCCTCCAGACTTCCATCTTTACTCATCACACTACCCAAGTACTTAAATGCACTCACATTCTCCATATCCTTCCCATCCAATCTCACTGTACATTCACTAGCTTCCCTTCTCTCGAAGACCATCACTTTACTCTTCCCTACATTCACCTTTAGATTCCGTTTCTTACACACACTCCCAAACTCATCTACCAAGTCTTGCGGCTCCCCTTCATCTTCACTCAACAACACAGTGTCATCTGCAAACAACAGTAGGAGGAGATTCCAAACACTGCCCTCTCTCATTAGGGCCGCTCCAACATCCACTGCCCGATGTTGTATCTCTTTTATAACCCCATCCATGTACGAATGAACAACCATGGAGACAACATCCTTGTTTCAATTCAACCTTCAAATGGAAAAAGATTCACGCAGTTTGCCATCCACACGCACTGTAGCCTTAGCACCCTCATGCATACTTTTCACTGCCTTCAACAACTTCCCACTCATATATTCTTAAAACTTTCCATAATCCATGTCTATCCACCCTATCATATGCTTTCTCTAAATCCATGAAGGCTGCATACAACTTCTTTCCCTTCTCTAGAAACTTTTCCACTAAAGACTGAAGAATGAATATCTGGTGTACACAACCTCTTCCCTTCCTAAAACCTCCCTGTTCTTCTCCAACTAATTCCTCGGTTATTTCCCTAAATCTGTCAATAAGTATCCTACCATATACTTTTCCTATTATACTAAGAAGGAAAATGCCCCTGTGATTACCACACACTACTTTTTCCCCTACTCCTTTGTACAGAGGAATAATTATAACTGACTTCCAATCCTCCGGAACTCTACCTTCCTCCCAGGCCTATCTGCACACCTTCCACATGCATTCTATTACTATCTCTCCCCCATGCTTCAGCATTTCACCACACACTCCATCAATTCCTGGGGCTTTCCCCATTTTAACTTTCTTCATTGCTTCCACCACTTCCAACCTACTGATTTCTTCCTCTCTTCTCACAACCCTCCTTCTCCCCGCAATTCCCCAGCCACTTATACTGTTCTTGCATTACTTTCATTCTCTATGTTCCACAATTCATTAAAGTGTTCTCTCCATCTTTTCACTTTTTCTCCCTTCTCCACTAGTAATCTACCATTTTTATCTTTCACACCCCCACTAACTTCGCTGGCACCCTGTCAAGCTCTCTTTACCTCTTTCCAGAACATTTTCTTACATTCCCTCCACTTTGCACTCAGATTCCTTCCAAATTCTTCATCCACTCTCTTCTTACTAATCTTTTCACCTCTCTCCTCCTCACTACATATAACTCTCTCGTCCGTCTCTCAGCTTCTTCGACGCCCCTGTTCCTCATCCACTCATTACAGTATATGCTTTCTTCTTTTGTGCCACAGCCTCTCTCACCTCTTCAGTCCACCATGCTGTTCCCTGAACCCCCTTCTGTCTTCTCTTCACCCCACACACCACCTCACATGCCGCACAGATTTCTTCTGTGAATATCTTGCACACACCTTCCACGTCTCCCATCTGCTCCAATCTATATTTACCCAATCGCTCCTCCACTTCCTATTTATATTCAGCCTTTATTCCATCCTCCTGTAACTTTTCTACCCTCCTTGTAAGAACTACTTCCTCCTGTCCTTCCCTTCTTCTCTTCCTCCATCTTGTTTTGATTCTGATTCTGGCCACCACCAAGTGGTGGTCAGAAAGTCCACTCCCCCAGCCTCTATATACTCTTGCATCCATTACACATCTTATCCTTTCATCCACACACACACAATCATTGCCTTCTGTTCATTCAGTTCACCATCCACCCTTCTCATCACTTGTCATGTATACCAATGGATCATTTTGTGCCTGAAGAGGGTATTAGATAACACCAACCCCCTCCCGGCACAAATGTCCACTAAAGCACTGCCATTCCCATCCATCTATGCAGGCACACTCCACTCATCAACCACTCCTTCCACCTTCTCATTCCCTACTTTTCCATTCATATCTCCAATCAGAAGCACTCTCTCATTCCTTTCAAACTAACTTTTCCAAGCAGGCTTCCACATTTGTCCAGAACTCTTCTCTCACTCTACTTACACGATCCTGAGTTGGCGCATACATGCAGTACAATCGCCCACATTTATAGTCCAACTTTCACTCTTACCCACACAATCCTTGACCCAACTGATCCATACTCTCTTACATTCTCCTTCCATCTGTTGCTCACAGCAATACACACTCCTTCTTTTGCCCGCTCATTCTCACTTTCTCCCACGCATATACCCCATCCATACTCCCATTCTCTCATGCTCTCGCCTCTCCAGTTAGTTTCAGTTATTCCACATATATCCACTTTTGCACTCTTAAGCACCTGTACAATCTCTTTCTTTTTCACCTCATCATTCATACCCCTTACATTCCAAGTCGCAGTCCTTACCATGTCCTTTGTCCAGTCCTTTTTCATCAACTTTTGGTCAGTCCTGGTCCGAGGCATCGGACTCTCAATGCTACACACAGCAGTCTGAACCCAAAATTAATACCCCCACTTAAATGCATTACTGTGTACATGTTAACAATGATACATACAGTACTGAATTGCTAATAAAATATGCACACATAATGAATAAGGTGATTATAGTAGTGAACCAAATACTGTAGCATAGTAAATAGGGATAGTATATTACTGTGAGGCTTACCTTCAAAAGAAGGGGTTCAGCACTTGTTGCAGAAATATGCCTGACATAGGTAGCCATACTGGCCCCACCAAACCTGTGTCAGGCCTGAGTGTGGTTTAGCCACTGTCAGTCATCTTCCATCAGCACTCAAGGTGATACAAGAGTGACAGAGGGGCTGGGAAGCATCAGGGATGGCACTCCACCTTCTCAATTATCTTCAATTTCTGGCCAAGAGAAAGCATCATTCTCTCTTTTTCTTTCTCAACCTTAGGAATGGTTCAAAAAAGCTTTGGTTCACTGGAGAAAACACACACACACACACACACAGGTCGCCGACGGAGAAAGACGTCTACCTGGATCGCAGGGAAATAATCACTGAATCAGCGGCGAAAGGAGACCAGCCTATTGTGATTATGTGAATAAGTGCGAGAGTGGTGGTCCCATCGGACATTAGTTTTTAAAAAACGCAGGTTTCGGGATAAAGAGGACAAGATACAGTGGAATAGAAAAGTTTCCATATGGTTGTATCGTGGTGGAAAGCGACGGAAGTTTGTTTAAATCTGGCGAAAGGGAATTCGTGGGCTTCTCCGATGAAGATGTGGGAAATGGAAGTACAAAACTGAATCAAACAAGAGTAGCAAGAGTAGAAAAAATGGCAGAGAGGAATGTCCAAGAATTGAAAAAGGTATGGGTAGTAATGAGAGAGCTGCAGGAGCAGACCTTAGAACGGGAGAGAGAGATCGAAGTCCTACAGAACAAGCTGGAAAAAGTTTGCACACACAGTGCGGAACAAGAAAGAGAAGTCACAGAACTAAAAGTGAGTAATGAATCTGCCACAAATGAAATAAAACAGCTCAAGAGGGAAAACAAGAGGTTGGAAGAAGAAAGGGACAGAATGAAAAGTAAATGAGATAAGTATGATTCAAAATCAAGGATGCAAGATGAACATATTATGGAAATCAAGGAGCAACATAAGGGATGGAAGAAAATTCAGAAGGAAAGGAATGTAAATTTAAAAGAGATTATAGAACAACAAAGCAAGGAAAAGGTGGAGAAGGAAGTGGTTAGGGTACAGAGAAGTAGAGAATCATTAGTCAGGGAAGTAGAAGATAAGAAAAAATGTGTAATAATTTTAGGGGTAAAAGAAAAACGTTATGAGAGTAAGATGTGAAAGACAAAAAGAAGAATTGAGTAAAGTTAAAGCAATAATATCAGTAGTCATGGAGGGTAACAACGAAGCCCAAGAAGAGATTGAAGAAGTGTTTAGTTACCCAACTTCAGAAGTCTCCACAAGTCCTACAGTAGTCAACGAGAGCTAAAAAAAACATCCCAGGAGAAAGCTGAAGGTATGTGCCATATGCACATGTAATTATAATATTCTAGGACTAATAATAGATTTTTGGCAAATATTTTTAAAAAGTCAGT
>JAGKTI010022176.1:0-15383 GCA_018397915.1 Birgus latro | reverse complement strand
AATAAATGGGAGTTTGTGGCCAGCTTTGTATAAAGTAATCACTTCCACACGTTTGTCCTTGCTTGTGGTTACTTTAGGCATGATGAGAATGTGGTAGGTAACCAAATAACTGTGTTATTTGAGTCAAAACATGCCCTCGTGGTGCATCACACACAGAGACAATCCTCCTTCTGTGGCTGCCCAAACATTACTGAGCCTGCTTCTGTGGTGCCAAACCTATCAAGCAGGGTTGCCAGCTCCCGTTGAAAAAGAGTCAGCTCATTTCGCATCACAGGGGAGGGTAGTATTGACCCTACTTCACTTAACACGAAAAAGAATGACGTCTGCAAAAAAATGTCAATACTTTCCGCGCCTACTGTATATATATATATATATATATATATATATATATATAAATTTTTTTTTCTCGTAAACCGGTTGGAGTAGAGGGATGTGACTCAGTGGAGCATGACCTTGAATCGTTGTGCGCATGTTCGAGTATGTCCAGCAATGCCATCCAGCCCAGTTGCCTACAAGCAGCTTGTGTTTGAGGAAGTGTTCTTCTTGCTTGTTGCATTTTCTTGTGCTAGGAACATGATGAACTTTGTTGATCAGAATCCAGACTTCATGAAGAAGATAATAACTGGCAATGAGTCTTGGGTGTATGGAGATGACCCAGAAGCAAAAGCTCAGTCGTCACAATAAAAGTCGCCAGAATCACCAAGGGCAAAATTTTCATGAACTGTATTATTGTTGCTATTCATACTGTTTATGCCTACAGCTGCCTGACTCTACTTCTCAGTGCAAAGTATCCACCCATTTGTTGTATACATTTATCATCATTATCATCATCCTAACCTCCATTCCTACATTAGGGCAGGGTGAGGAGTAGCAACGTTCAGACAGCCCAAGTTTGCCCAATGGGCCACGCTTCCATTCACTCATCATTCAAGCCCCTGGAATCCTGGCTTTGTCTGATATGCCAGAAACATTCACCACATTCTGTAGCTTCACATAAATGTATGCGATAGATTCAGTCCAAACGCTGTCACATTAAAAAGGGATGCCAAATCCATGATTATGCGCTTCTTCTCGCATAATTCATCCAGCCAGCTCGATCTCTTGTCAAGCCCCTAGCCTCGCTGACTTCCATACCTCTCCTCCTCACACACTCATTCACCGTATTCCTCCACCTTCTCCTTTGCTTACCTCGCCTCCTCCCTGCTTGAAATTCGCTCAGATATACCTTTTTCACCACTCGATTGTTATCCATTCTCTCCATATGACCATACCATCTCATTACACTCTCTTTGATTCTGGAGTCCATAGACTTTCTTACTCCACATCTTTCATGAATCACAGTATTTCATATCCTAGCCACTCTCTGTACTCCACATACATTTCTCAGTAGTCTCACTCTTGACTTTTCATCTTCATGCCACACCATAATCTCACATCCATATGTTAAAGTTGCAACTAACACTCCTTCAGGCAAGCCTTACGCAGCTGCAACACTCAAGCCTCTGTTTCCCATCAAGGCCTTCATAGCACCAGCTACTTTCCTTCCTTGTGTCACTCTACTTTCCACTTCTTTTGCACATTTTCCCCTCTTTCTATCACTACACGGGTATTTGAACTCACTCATCATTTCCAGTCTCTCTCCATTCACTGAAACATCTTGCAGGGAGTCACCTTCTCTCTCGATAACTATCACTTTACTCTCTTGTACATTTACTGTCAAGGCACGACACTCACAGACATCAACAAAACTCTGCACTAGTCTACCAAGATCTTGTCCGATAATTGCAAGTAGCACTACATCATCAGCATACAACAAATTTGAGATATTCCATCCATCACCATTCATTACCAACATCATCCCTCCCTCCGTTACTCATGTTTTTACTTCTCTCATCATCCCATCCATATATATATATTGAACAACCATGGGGACTTCTCACAACCTTATCGCACGCCCAAATCGATAGTGAACCATTCACTTAGATGCCCATTTATCCTTAAACATGCTACACTACCATAATAAAAACTCCTGATGATACCTAGCAGCTTACCAACTACGCCTTACATGTGCAAAACTTTCCACAATTCTTCTCTGTCTACTTTGTAGTATGCTTTTTCTAGATCCATAAATGCCATAAACACCTTATAGTCCTTCCCACAGGCCTTCTTCACCACCTGTCTCTCTGCAACTGTTTGATCCACACATCCTCTGCCACTCCTAAAACCACCCTGTTCATCACTCACTAGGACATCTGATATCTCATTTACTTTCTCTATACCTTCCCTACAACACTCAGTAAACTTACGCCACAATAATTCTCGCACTCACTTCGCTCACCTTTATTTTTGTACAGGGGTACAATCACAGCCTTTTTTCACTCTCCTGGCACAGTTTCACTCACCATTCCTTCTTACATATCTCCAACAAGCACTCCATCCTGCTGTCTCCATCACACTTAATCATCTCTGCATACACCTCATCAGCCCCAGCTGTCTTCCCATTTTTCAGCCACTTCATGGCGTTCATCTCCTGAGCAAGTGTCACATTTCCTGGCACTGCATTCCTTCTCTGCAAGCCCCCAAACCAGTCATGTTTATAATTGCTCTGCTTCTCTTTTCCCATTCGTCAGGCTTTCAAAATATTCTTTCCTTCCAGTCCTTACTTCATCCCCATGAGTCAATAATCTACCACTTACATCCTTCACATCTTCACATTTCTTTCCGCTGTCACTTCTACATTTCTGCACCTCTTTCCATAAGATGTTCCTTTTGTCAGAGTAATTTGCTTTCATTTTTCTTCCTAGATCATCATTTACCTCCTCCTTTTTCCTCTTCTCTAGTCTCTTTATGTGCTTCTTGCTCTCAATATATTCAGTTCTTATTTCAATTGAACCCCTGTTCTGTAACCACTCTAGCCTCTATCACTTTTCCTCCAATGCTCTCTTAACCTCTTCATCCCACCATACTGTACCATTCTTCTTTGTTGTTACTCCTGCCACACCACACACTGCTTTAGCATTTTGTACTAAGCACTTCCCATATGCATTCCACGGGCTGTCCAGATCCATTTCATTCCAGTTCACTGATTTCAACTCCTCCTCTGCTTTTGTTTTGTATTCATCTGCCATTTCTTTGATCCTCAACTTCTCAACTTTAAGTCTTTCTCCCTGACTGCTCCTCTCTCTCCTGCTCTACCTCACTCGTCTCCGCTTGATCTTGCATACCACAGTCATATGATCTGACTGACCTCTATTTGTATACTATTGTAATAGTATGCTATACTCCTCATGGGGTGATGAATGAATAAATGAATAAATTACCAGTCTCGAAATAATTTTTTATTTCACAGGGTGCAATAAATGATCAAGGACTGGGTTTGGTGTCATGGTGGACCAGTAATACTGCAGGACAGGAAGAGGAGGATGAAGAAGAGGCTGAGGAGGAGGAAGAAGTGGGGGAAATGTCATGACCTATGTGGTATGCACATCATTTTTGGCAAACCATCTTAGTTTAATATACCACGTGCACCAATGTAAATACTGCAAGGCTGTATATAGCGATATGCAATTCATCAGAGCAATATTATAGTCAGTATGTTAATATATACACTGTTTTCTAAGGTTAAGGGGCATAGTATTTGTAGGTGTTGTTTTCAGCATTTAGTTACTGAATAATTTGCCAAGGAGGTAGTACTGACAAAACAGGTGGTCCACTTTCTGCTTCAGGGATGTGCTTAAAAATATCCTAACATTTTCTGTACAATCGGTGCTGTAGTTAGGGGGAACTGTCAGATCAGCCCTATAGATAGCAGTGAAACTTTCAGTGGCATATATGTTATTTTTCTTATTTATTAGGGAAATAACATCAAAACATGTAATAAAAAGACAACATATGAGTATAGTGAGAAGATGCTGTACATAGTACTAATTATAAAATACGCTGGGTGGTAACCATATATCCAAATTTTGGCGCCTTGTGGTTTAGTGGGAAATTACGGCGCTCCAATCGGATTGAGCCAGTGAAGGTTTATATCCAAGGGGTGGTTGGGGTTTATTGCTCACGTAATGCCACGTAGGGATGAGTGAGGCTGGTCACTCTCATTTTAAATGTCAGGACCAACTTGCCTAGCCCTGGGCTCCTACGCTTCTCTTTGGGGCAACATAGGATTGGATAATGGATGGATGGATGGATAAAAATATTCCCTTCTAACCCTTTAGCCACTTCACTGAAGTTTGCATATTTATTTTATGCTGCCTGTAGGCAGTTTTATTTAGCTTTGAAGACTTCAAGCTAGAGAGGTTAGATGCAGTTTTCTTCAACCCCTTCATGACTGGGTGTTCTCCTAACATGAATAGAATAATCCAGTAGGAGCAACAGTGAACAAAGGAACTACATCATCTGATTGAAAGGGCTACCTGTTTCACTCCCCTGACTTTTTTTTTAGTTTTTTTAAGACCACCACCAAACTGTTTTAACCAATTTTGGGAAGGATGTCTGGTAGTGAAGGGATCAATCAAGGCAGTATCTTACCTTTCCAGTTCAGAAAGCCCCCTTCCCCTATAAGTTAAATAAAATAATTTGTTGGCATCAAGAATGAATAAAAAAAAAAAGATGTTTATTAGTGAAGGGGTTAATTAAAACTGTACCAAATGTCACTATTTCAAAAAGGCCCTTCTAAGGTTATTAAAATTTTCTGGAAGTGGCAAGAATGAACCACAAAAAAATACAGTACCTGATTTAAGAGGTTAATCTCAGCACATCCCTGAGATGCCTCAGGGCTGTATTCTAAGTGTTATAGGAGGCTTTGTAGCAAAGCTACCTTAGCTCCCCCCAATTTTTTTTTTTTTTAAATATAATACTACAAGTGCACATTTTCTTGTATTTTTTTTGTGTCATTTTAATATTGACATACATTTTATCAGTACCATGCAAGAGGATATGGAGGTGTAGCATTTCATCAGTAACATGCAAGAGGATATGGAGATATAATGTGCAGAATAAATTTCTATGGATGAAATGTTACCAAATCATCAAAGCCACTTAGAATATGACCCTCACTCATGATGCTGCACCAAGTCTTATTAGTGGCACAAAGTTTCCTGCCCTTGGTTTGAATTGGGGTACCATCCCTCTTGTTTTGTCAGCCCTAGCTTTGACCAAGACATCACTCACACTTGTCAACCCCAGCTTTGATTCATACATCACTCACACTTGTCTACCCCAGCTTTGATTCGTACATCATTCACACTTGTCAACCCCAGCTTTGATTCTTACATCACTCACACTTGTCAACCCCAGCTTTGATTTATACATCTTCCACATTTGTCAACCCCAGCTTTGATTCATACATCACTCACACTTGTCAACCCCAGTTTTGATTTATACATCACCCACACTTGTCAACCCCAGCTTTGACCCAAACATCACTTGTCAACCCCAGCTTTGACCCAAATATTACTCTTAATATAGACATTACATAGTCTTTTCACTTACTTTTCCTCAGAAAGCTATGATAGTGTTGAAATTAGCATATATATACAAGGTATGTCAGTGCCAGCTCTGACCCAAACTTCACCCAGACTTGTCAACCCCAGCTTTGATCCAACCATCACCCACACTTCTCAACCCCAGCTTTGATCCAGGCATCAACCACACTTAACCCCAGCTTTGACCAATACATCACCTACATGATTATGAGCATGTAGTAAGGCAGCTTCCAAAGTTGATTTGTTTGTATCTTAATTAGAAGAATTGCCAACATGATAAGCTTCACTGGGAGGTATTGAGCTCACTAAGAATTCCATGATAAAAAAAAAAAAAATGGTTTTACGCCTGGTATCCTCGAAGGGCTAAGGCGTTGCCCCTGGTTAGAGGACTTTTGGATTGGAACGTGTAGCATTTTATGACCGGATGCCCTTCCTGATGTCTACCAATGACCCTTGGGTGGATTCGATCCTCTGACCCTACGGCCAGAGCGGAGCGTTCTAACCCACTGAGCCACGGCTGCTAAGAATTCCATGATAACTGATAACCATATTAATAATGCTTATGTTCATAGTGCACTCACCTATATCACTGACTGAGGTGTGTATGGAAGCAGAAACAAAAGTAATGAAGGGTTAGGTGGTTAGCATTGCTCTTATAAACAGTTACCATGAAAGGGTTCCCCAGCGTGCACCCAGAGATCATGAAGGGCAAGTTATCATATGGGTCTCACCCCCCAACATATGGGATGATGTATATACTGTATGTTTAGATGTCTTCTTGTCAGATTTGGAAAGAGTAGAAGAGAAATACAAGCATCTTTTGAAAGGCCTCGCTGATATCTAAAGACAGATTTTATTGTTACTCATAAACTTAATTTTTGAATGGGGTGGAGGAAGATATTGCATGGTTAGAGGGTTAAGATGCCTCCGTTTTGAGGTTGGCCGTGGAACAGCTGAAGGTTTTTTATAGAGTGGAACTTTAATCAGTACCAAATTTAGCCAAAATTAATTTATTCATGTGCCCTTTATGATATGTTTTTATTTACAGTTTTTAGTCAGCTAAATTGGTTAGGAATCTTAATATGGACCATATATAGCCTTCTCTCTTCACTAATTTTGCTCAAAAAGTTATGATGGTGTTGAAAGTAGTGGTATTATGTCTTGACACCATGTTTTGTAGAAGCCATGAAGGAAAAGATTTTGTTGTTGATAGAATGACCTTCATATGAAAGCATGACTGTGTGTTGTATAAAATATGCATTGTATAATGTATCACAGTGTTTATTTCTAAATAGGTTATTTTAAAGTACTTCATTATTGTATAAATGTTACCAGTGCTTAGCTGTCTAATATTTTCTCCAGCACTGGTAAGACACTTCATTGTTGCACTTGATAATATTCTCATCATCATTATCATTATCATAACCAGTCACCCATACTCAGAAACGTGAGGTTGAGAGATCCAGAGTATATACAGCTTTTTAATCACACTGGGGACATATGTGTAAGGAAAACCTAGTGTGCTACATTTGAACTTAGGACACCGTCAGTGTGAAGTGGAGGTCTCGCTACAATATGTGACATTCATGTATCATGTTTCTTAGCCATGGTAGCCAGTAATTGGCAACCCCATTCATTCATGTTACTACCATCAACAGACATTTGAATGCATCAAGAATGTTTTGTGTATGTACTACCAGTTACTGTTCCCAGCCAAAATGTGGCTTAGTGTACAGTCCTGACCATCCTGTGTTGTGCTGTGCTGTGCTGTATTAAGTATGAAATTACTTATATCTCAATGCCACATTCAGTACACTAATACCAAACCCATAATATATTATTATTATTTATTTTATCCTTGACTTCTCCAAAATTGTACTTGATACTATGGTATATTTTTCATTTACTTGTCTAAATTATGCATATTTAAACCCTTGAATCTGGTGGCCAATTTATACTACTGACGAAATATTTTTTAAAGTTTATGAGAGACCCAAATTGGATGCCTTCACTAACTCCTTCAGTACAAGGGACCTCGCTTAAGCTAATTTAAATTAAACTGATGATAGTATAATGAAAATAATAAAGTATGTCTCAGGTTGAAGGAGTGGAGTAGTACAGACCAGACCTGTATGTAGTGAGAACCTGAGAACTTCAATTAGGAAAGGCCACTGTGGTGATCTGTCCCTAGTAGAAAAGGGAGAGGGGGGTCATAGAAAAGGTGGAGGGACAGCAAGGAGTGGTTTATGAATAAGGGTGGTATGAGTTGGAGGGGGTGCAGTCTTGTTTTAAAGAACAGGATGACATGAAGGCAGTTGATCCCTGCAAAGACTAAGGCTTGTAGCTATAGGTAAAGAGAGAGAGGTGGAAGGATGTGTATTATTTTGTAACATGGTCTTACTTTTTTTTTACCTGCCCAATAAGGGACACAATAGGTGGATACTTCTGAATTTACTAGCTAATCCATGAAACTTACACAGGTCTACTTCATCATTATCATCATCAACTGGACCTCCTTTTTTAGCAATGTCCAGACAGCCCAGATTTGCCCAATCCAATGGGCCACACTTCCATTTGCTCACCATTCAAGCCCCTGGAATCCTGGCTCTGTATGATATGCCACAATTATATTATTACTGACCATGAAGACCTTGGATAATTAAGGGGATATGAGAGTTCCTAGGCCTCCTATTTTATGAAGTTCAACTTGGGTGGGGCTGCCTAAGACCTCACATTGCTAGCTCAGTTGCCACATTGCCACCACACATGTGCTTCTCTCTCTCTCTCTCTCTCATGTTTATATTAGCTACAGTACTTCTAATTTTTTTTTCTGTACTTTTTTTTCTCTTGTTTTGACTTTTTTTTCCACACCATCACTGAGGTAAAAGTCTACAGGTGCGATTTTTAATAGAGGCTTCCATGGCGGGAGATGAGTATGACCCACACACGCATGGCTATCTCCCGTGTCTCTCCACCCGCCAATGTTGCAAAAGCAACACTGACAAGTCTTATGGGAAATACTGTATACTATACGATGGAAGAGTTGAGAGGTAGGATGGGACTGGAGTGTATTGGTGTTGTGATGAGGAGATGTAGGCTGAGGTGGTTTGGACATGTGGAGAGGATGGGGGATGATAATTGGGTACAGAGGGTGAGAAGTGTTAATATTGGGGGAGGGGTTGGGAGGGGTAGACCGAGAAAAACATGGGACGAGGTCATTAAGTGTGACTTAAGGGTTAAGGGACTGAACAGGGAGGCTGCCAGGGATCGAGCAGCGTGAAGAGCCGCCATTAGGTGACCAAGGCCGACGCATGCAAGCATGTTGGAGCCTTCAAAAACAAAACGAAACGAAACGATAGCTTTTTATTGAATTACATTTATACAGAGTACTGAAAATTCATTTTTAAGTAGTCACTAGTTTAAAATAGGAGAAAGAGAGACAGAGATAGGTGAGCAGGAGTAATTACATGTGTGGCGGCCGTGATGTGGCAACTGAGCTAGCGGTGCTAGGTCTTAGGCAGCCCCACCCAAACTGCCTTCATAAAATAGAAGGCCTATAATCATACATGGCTCCACCATGTCAGGAAAGTTTCACAAGTATATAAATAATCATACAAACACCTTTTGCTAATTCAGCATACATACTGAATCCTCAGAATCATACAGATACCTTCTCCAAATGCAGCATGCATATTAATTCGACAAATAAAAAAAAAAGAACGTGTTCACTTGTCACCGAGAGCCATGTTTAAGAGTGATGACAGTAACTGAGTTTTTAGTCCTGCTGCGCTCACCAAGGGTCAGTCAACTACGATTTGCGAAAAAAAGAGTACCCACTGCTGTGCTGGGACAGTCTTCATTGTTCTTTGTATTGTTACGTTTAGTAAGTTCATAACTACTTATGCACCATAAAGCTTTGATCCTGCTTCCAACCACCCAACTACCATCTAGTCCTTAACTGACCCATCAGGAGCTATGTGTCTACTTTAATTTAGACAACAAATATTTAAAAGCATCTTTTAAAGGAATGGATTTTTGTTGTTGTTGAACTCTGGGCATAGATGTCATCATCATCATCATCCAGACCTCCTTTCCCATCCTAAGGCATGGTGAGGAGTAGCAACGTCCAGACAGCCCAAGTTTGCCCAGTCCAATGGGTCACACTTCCATTCACTCATCATTCAAGCCTCCAGAATGCTGTATCTGATATGCCAAAAAACTTTCACTACATTCTGTAGCTTCATATAAACATATCCAGTGGAGTCATTCCAAACGCTGTCACATTAAAGAAAGGTGCCAAATTCCAGATCATGCACATCTCACAACATTCATCCAGCCAGCTTGATCTCTTGTCAATCCCCTAGCCTCATCCACTTCCACACCTCTCTTCCTCAAACACTTATCCACCATAGCCCTCCACCTTCTCCTTGGCTCACTTCACCTCCACACTCCTTCAGATTTGCTCAGATAAACCTTTTTCACCACTCTATTGTTATCCGTTCTCTCCACATGACCATACCATCTCAGTACACTCTCTTCAGTTCTGGTGTCGACAGACTTCCTCACTCCACATCTTTCAAGAATCACATTATTTCGTATCCTATCTACTCTCTGTACTCCACATACATTCCTCAGCAATCCCATCTCCTCTGCTCTCACTCTTCACTTTTCACTTTCATGCCACACCATAGTCTCACACCCATATGTTAAAGTTGGCACTAACACTCCTTCATGTAGGTCTCACACAGCTGCAACACTCAAGCCTCTGTTTCTTATCAAGGCCTTCATAGCATCAGCTACTTTCCTTCCTTGTGTCATTCTAATTTCCACTTCTTCTGCACATTTTCCTCTCTTTTCTATCACTGTATGTAGGTATTTGAACTCTCTCACTAATTCCAGTCTCTCTCCATTCACTGTAACATCACACTGGGAGTCACCTCTCTCGATTAGCATCACTTTGCCCTTTTCTACATTCATGGATCTGGAAAAAGCATACAACGAAGTAGACAAAGAAAGATTGTGGAAGGTTTTCCACGTGTACGGTGTAGATGGTAAACTGCTAGGTGCCGTCAAGTTTTTTATGATGGTAGTGAAGCACGTGTAGGGGTAAATGGGCATCTAAGTGAATGGTTCACAACTGATGTGGGCCTGCGAGAAGGTTGTGTGATGTCCCCATGGTTGTTCAATATGTCTATGAATGGAACAATGAGAGTAGTAAAAACACGAGTAATGGAGAGAGCGATGGCGTTGGTAACGAATGGTGATGGATGGAATATCTCAAAACTGTTGTATGCTGATGCTGCAGTACTACTTGCAAATATCGTACAAGAACTTGGTAGACTACTGCAGAGTTTTGCTGTTGTCTGTGAGCATCGTGCCCTGAGAGTAAATTTAGAAATGAGTAAAGTAATGGATATTGAGAGAGAAGGTGACTCCCAGTGTGATATTACAGTGAATGAAGAGAGACTGGCATTAGTGAGAGACTTCAAATACCTGGGTACCATGATAGAAAAGAAAGGAAAATGTGCAAAAGAAGTGGAAAGTAGAGTGACACAAGGAAGGAAAGTAGCTGGTGCTATGAAGGCCTTGAAAAGAAACAGAGGCTTGAGTGTTGCAGCTGCACGAGGCTTACATGGAGTGTTGGTGCCAGTTTAACACATGGATGTGAGACTATGGTGTGGCATGAAAATGAAAAAGTGAGAGCAGTGGAGATGGGATTGCTGAGGAATGTATGTAGAGTACTGAGAGTGGATAGGATACGAAATAATGTGATTCACGAAAGATGTGGAGTGAGGAAGTCTGTGGACACCAGAATCAAAGAGAGTGTACTGAGATGGTATGGTCATGTGGTGAGAAAGGATAACAACAGAGCAGTGAAAAAGGTACTTTTGTGCAAATTTGAAGGAGGGAGGAGGTGAGGTAAGCCAAGAAGAAGGTGGAAGGATATGGTGGATGAGTGTATGAGGAAGAGAGGTATGGAAGTCAGTGAGGCTATGGGACTGACAAGAGATTGAGCTGCATGAATGAATGATGTGAGAAGTGCATGATCAGGGATTTGGCACCCCTTTAACACGACAGCGTCTGGATTTACTATCGGATACGTTTATGTGAAGCTACAGAACGTGGAGATTGTTTTTGGCGTATCAGACAGAGCCAGGATTTGGGGGGCTTGAATGATGAATTAATAGAACCATGGCTCATTGGAATAGGTGAGCTTGGGCCATCTGGATGTTGCTACTCCTCACCCTGCCTTAGGGAGGGAAAGGAAATCTGGATGATGATACTCTCAAGGCATGACGCTGACAGACATCAGCAAAACTCTGCGCTAGTCTACCAAGTTCTCGTTCGGTATTTGCAAGCAGCATTGCATCATCAGCATACAACAAATTTGAGATATTCCATCCATCACCATTCATTACCAATGCCATCCTTCTCTTCATCATCATTGGTCTCTGCCTGGCATAAACCCAAACTGCATCTCATCAATATTCACCCTTTCTCTAATCATACCTTCTAGAACTCTCTCCATTACCTTCATTATCTGGTCCAAAAGCTTTATGCCTCTACAATTTCCTCCTTCCAGGGCATCACCCTTCCCCTTGTACACATCTACAGTTTCACTCTTCAGCCAATCATCTGTGACAACACACACATATACTGTACAAGTATATCATATTTATAAAAATCAGTGACTCCCCACTCCTATATCTCCTAAGGCTTTCAACATTTCAGCAGTCAACCCAGGCATACGTGCTGCCTTCCCCAACTGCATCCTGCCTATTGCCCTGGTCACAGTAGCAGCATCAATCAAAGGCCAAGGGCTAGACACTGGATCTGCTGGTTCCAAACCTTCCCTGTCTCGGTCAAACTCCACATTCAACAACCAGTTGTAATGCTCTCTCCAGACATCTTTAATATCCCTAATGTTCACCACTACCTTTCCTTCATCATTCTTCATACACTGCTTATCTATGATATCCCTATTCTCCCTCTTCATCTGCTTTGCCACCTTAAATATCATATTCTTCCTTTCCACACTATTTAGGTCATCATGTAAAAGTCTTTGAGACTCAGACTTTGCCCTGTAGACCTCTTTTCCAGCCCAATGCTTGGCAGCCAAGTATTCCTCTTTGTTACCACCCTTTCTCCATTCTCAGAAAAGCCTTCTTTTTTCTTTAACTGCAGCTTCTACATCCTTTTCCCACCATCAAGTTACCTTTTGTTTTTTGGGCCCTCTTGTCTATCCAGACACTGAATCAGTAACTCTCGAGAGGTTCTTCTTGAGGGCTCTGTACTGTACATTAATACATCTGTCAATGTCTCCCTGTTCAGCCACCACTCTACTCATCTCTTTATAGAGGGCATCCCATACAGCTTGTGTTTTGGAACTTCCATATTTTCCTCCTAACTGCATAGGTCCTCTTTTTCACCACCCACTCCTTAAGGACCATGTTGCATATCAGTATTTTGTGTTGCTGCACACACTCCTTGCTCCCTATAACTTTAACATCCCTCATCAACCTCCCATCAGCCCTCCTGACCAGGAAATAGTCTATCTGGCTGCTATTTCCCTCAGACTCATAAATGTAATCAACCTATTCTCTCTCTTTTCCTAAAATGAGTAATGTATCCAAGAAAGTACAGATGTATAATGAACCTAGATTCATGAAGTAAGATGACTAATGAACACCAGATTTGTGGTGTTGAATTCTATCTATCTATCTATAGCCCGACACCCCAATCCCGCAAAGGGTGTCCACAGACGAAACCCCTCCAAGTCGCTCTGTCATCCACCATCTGCCTACCCTCCCGCCATCTCAGTCCCCCCTCCCTCATATACCTCTCAGCTCCATCCCTCCACCTCATCCTTGGTCTTCCCCTCCCTCTCCTTCCCTCCACCTCACCTACATACACCCTCTTAGTCAGTCAGTCTTTCTCCATTCTCTCCACATGTCCAAACCACCTCAGTGTATTACAGTAATCCTATTTTTCTCAGTCACATCCACAACCACCCCACAACGTTCTTTCACTTCATTCGTCAACCTGTCCCTCCATGTCACTCCACATGCTCCTCTCAGGTAACTCATTTCCACTGTTCTCACTCTTGACTTGTTACCCTTTAGCAAGGTCCATGCCTCGCTTCCATATGTCAGGCTAGGGATCACAATACAGTGATCCACAATACAGTGATCCATACTCACCTCCCTATTTCTCATCACTGCTTTCAGTGAACCAACAACCTTCCTTCCCTGCTGTACCATTTCAAGTATTTAATCCCCAAAACTTCCATCCTTACTCATCGCACTACCCAAGTACTTGAATGCACTCACATTCTCCATATCCTCATCATCCAACCTCACTGTGCATTCTGTGACTTCATTCCTCTCAAACACCATAACTTTGCTCTTGTTTACATTGACTTTCAGATTCCTCTTCTTACACACTGTCCCAAATTCATTCATCAAACCTTGCAACTCCCATTCATCTTCACTCAGCAATACTGTATCATCAGCAAACAACAACAACGGAACCTTCCACCTCTCACCCTCATTCATTAGAGCCACCCCCACATCCACTGCCCTACCTTGCACCTCCTTTACAACCCCATCCATGCATATATTAAACAGCCATGGAGACATCACACAACCCTGTTTCAGTTCCACATCAGATCAAAGAACTCAGCTCACCATCCATTCACACAGTGGCACTAGCTCCTTTGTACATACTCTTCACAGCACTCAACAACTCCCTCCATTCCATATATTCTTAATACCTTCCACATACCTTGCCTATCTACTCTGTCATATGCTTTATCCAAGTTCATGAAGGCAGCATACACTTTCTTTCCCTTCTTTACTTTTCCACTAAACATCTTAGAACAAATATCTGATCTATACACCCTTTTCCCTTCCTAAATCTCCCTAGTTCTTCTCCAACTAGCTCCTTGTTATATACCTAACCCTATCAATTTATTTTTCCAATCACACTAAGAAGGCAGATACCCCTATGGTTACTACATACTTCTCTCTCCCCTTTTCCTTTGTATAAAGAACAATTATACCTGATTTTCAATTCTCTGGAACCCTTCCCTCTTCCCAAGCCAATCTACACAACTTTCATATCCACTCCACAACAATCTTACCCCCATACCAGCATTTCACCACACACTCCATCAATTCCTGGGCCCATTCCCATCTTGATCTTCTTCACTGCTTCAACTACTTCTGCCGTACTGATCTCTTCCTCCCTCCTCTCATTTCTTCTTCTCCCAGCCATTCCCCAACCACTTATACTTGCATTGCTCTCACTCTCTACATTCAACAAATCCTCAAAATGCTCCTTCCATCTCCTTATTTTCTCTCTCTTCTCCACCAAGAATCTATTATTCCCATCTTTCACTCCCCTACTACTGTATTTCCCTTATCACACTGTCTTACTTTCTTTACCTCCTTCCAAAACAATTTCTTACTCCCTCAATTTCTCACTCAGATTCCTCCCAAACTCTTCATCCACTCTTTTCTTGACTCTCCTCCACCAATCTCTTCACCTCCTTCTCCTGCTCACATATACCCCTCTCTTCTCGCTCTCGTCTTCTCCCCTACCTATACTCCCTATACTCGCTAGCCAGTCACTGTATTCCTTCTACTTTTTTCCACAGCTCGTTTCACCTCATCGCTCCACTGTGTTGTCCCTTGCACCCCCCCTGCATCTCCTCCTCACTCCACAAACCAACCACCTCACACGGAGTAACCATGAGGTGTGATATCCAGTTCAGTCATTGACCAACTGCAGTACATGAGGATCATTAGGTGTGGAAGAAGTCTCTATCTATCTATCTATTGCCAGACACCATAATCCCGTAAGGGGTGGCCATTTGACTTTGAGTTTTTTTTTTTT
>JAGKTI010022175.1:0-15384 GCA_018397915.1 Birgus latro | reverse complement strand
CCTAACCTAACCTAACCTAACCCAACCTATCCTATCCTAACCTAACCTAACACCTATCCTATCCTCACCTAATCTTTCCTAGCAGACTAACCTAACAAACTAACCTATCCTGATACTAAAAAAGCAATCCTAAACTAACCTAGACTTCCCTGGATAAGAAAAAGTGCGAAAATGATACAGAACGGAAATCAGCCACCCGGTTAAGGGGCCGTAGGAGGTTTCTCAGTACCTCCTCCACAGCGATTTATTTTACACACACACACACACACACACACACACACACACACAACCTGCATATAATCTGTCCGTTTATTACTGATATAGTTTGCATCAATAACGAATATGGCACCGTAATCTGTAAACAAAATCGCTAAGCAAGAAAAATTACGAAATCTCAACATCCACTTAAAATAATACCACTTAGGAAGGCCACGCAAGCGAGTCTCCAATATAAGAAAAGATGAATATGAAACCAATAAACTAATAAAAATAAATGAAACTGCTTCTATCCGTCCACATAATCTGGTGCTACATCCAGGGGCCTCCGGAATGTGAAAATGTGGCAAAATATTCCTAGAGGTAATGTTGCATACCGGATGTGAAGAGATATGTATGCAGGAGTTTACGATAATGCCGCAGCTGTCCACATTTGCAGAGCTACATCGATTGAGCAGCAAGATATAAAAGCGTCAGAGAATATCCATTTTCGTATTGCATCTCCACTATACATACACTGTCTAGCTATCTGTCTATCAATCTATCTATATGTCTGTCTACCTACATACTGAACCAGCAGAAAATTGTGCATATTATGAAAACTACAGTAACTCTCCCCGTAATTATGGACAATAATGCTAGTACATAAAAAAAAAACTGTGATGCAGGTTTTGGTAACATTAATACTGGCAAAAAAACAGGGATGGAAATGTGTATAGCTAATTATCTGGTAACAAGTACATAAAAAAGTGGATGTTATTTCGCTGGTTGTGGTTAATGGGGCTTAGTAAATGGCGGGGGTCATTTTAGAATATAAATTTGTTGCGCTGCTGGTTCTGGTAATGATAAGGGTGAATTAATGAAGAGATAAGGCCATGTAGCTCTAATTATGAGGAAGTCACGCAGCCAGACAGTTGCCCTGGCCGGCGCCTCCCCACAATTGGCCAATTTCACGCTTAATTCATCAGCGATGTTGTTGTGGGCTTGAGCTGTTGATTCTTGGGTGTGTGTGGGTGACCTGGAGGCTTTCATCAGGTACACACCATCACACACCCCTTTACTCAGCATCACACACCTTCACACGCCATCACACACCTTCACTCATCATCCCCATCATACACCATTACTCACCATCACTATCACACATCTTCACTCACCATCACACACCATCCCCATCATACACCTTCACACACCATTCCTATCACACACCTTTACTCACCATACATCTTCACTCACCATCACACACCTTTACACGCCATCACAATCAACACCATATACATTTACGCATCATCACACATCGTCACACGCCTTCACTCACCTTCACATACCATCACACGCCTTCACATGCTATCACCGTCACCATCACAGACATTTACGGACCAGCACACACCATCACACACTTTCATACACCGTTCACACCATCACACACCTTCACACACTCATTCACACACCATCACACACATTCACACACCATCACACACCTTCACACACAACATCACACACATTCACACACAATCAAACGCATTCACACACAATCAAACACATTCACACACCATCACACACTATGATTAACCTTGACACACCACCACACAGCATCACGCATCTTTACTCACCAACTCCACACACCATCATGCACTTTGCTCACCATCACCACACATTTTTACTCACCATCACACTTCATATCACCAGAACATGAAATCACCGCGACACACCATCAAGCAAAATTACGCCATTAACATCACACATCATCACACACAACCCACATCACCTGCACACATCACCATTACACACTTTCACACACCATCACACCACACCACATAGTCACACAACACACCACATCATGCGCCCTCAAAGACCATCACACCAGTCACCCAGCACCATACACCAGTGCAGCAGTCAGTCCTTGAGATCAGCACCAGTCTTTAATCAAGGGTGCCACAGCCGTCAGTCACATTTAGAGCAGTTTTCTTTCAATCCTGCATCAGTTTTCAGACACACTTGCAACACTTTGCAGGCAACCCTTGTTACACTTATACTAGATCTCAATAAGCTCTGCCACAGCACTGTCTCACTCATATCAGTTCCCAATCCAGCTGCAGCTTCCAATCACAGAATTATTTTCAGTCAGCCCTGATATAGCTGTCATTCAAAGATACAGCAGTCTTCACTCAACCCTGCCACAGTTCACAGTCACGCATATGATAGTTTCTACCTAACGTGCAGCAGCTCTCAGTCGACCTTCATACACTCATTTCCAAACCTGTGCCCCCTTATACTATCCTTAACAGTCAATAGTCAGCCACACATCAACACTGCTCATGTAGCTGTTGCCTACTAGTCAGACATAAAATAGTTCTCATTCAGACTTTGGCTTTTTTTTTTTTTTTTTTTCAGATAAACAGAATTTCCCAGTCTGACATGCAGCAGCCCCAACTCATACCTGACAAAATCATTAGCTCTTCAGTGTGCCAGGCCCTTACTTGGAGACGTCGTAGTCCAAAGTAAATTCCGGATTGCTCTCCAGACTAACTTCCACACAAGCCTCCTCTTCAGTATTCAGAACCTTACCTTTCACCATATAGCCTATTAAATTATACCTTCACCCACTTCTAGAGTCAGGGATTTGAGCATTTTGCTTTAATATTGGTGAACGGTCAGTGGATCAGTCGAACCATCCGAGACACACATTAGACCTTTTATCCAGTTACTTTTGCACTTATTCTCGCTGCTTCCACACAACATTTAGTAGATTAAGGTAGGCTTCTCGAACGGAAGGGGATGAGGGGATGGATACAGCCTTCATTAACATCTTCACTACCTGGGGGCCTTTCCAAGTTGAATAAAGTCATGTGGAAGAAACAAAAATAAACCAATAACTTACGTCACCGGGATGAAGAGGCTTCGCTGGTGTTTCAATAATCTTCAGACAAAACCCGGAAAATTGCTGATTCTCTGACTCTATCCCTGGACACGTCTCACCAATTGTCGCTGAGTATGAGAGAGCCACTTATACCTCCCTGCTGGCCAGTTTGTTCCGATATTTCTCAGTTCTCGTAGCGAGCTTTTTGTGAGGGATTAAATTCTCGTTAAGCCAATGGTCGGAAGTATAAAGGATCCTCATCAGTTTAACATTTGAGTTTCGCCATAAGAGTTAACTAATCAGAGATCGTTTTGTTTTTCGTATATCTTAACCTCAGTGTTCATTCTAATTTGATCGTGAAGTCGTCGGTACATGAAGGCAATTTCCTGTACATGTTAAGCTTAGGAATATATGTTGCTTGAGATGCTCCTTTTTCTGGCAGTAAGAAAATCGTTACCCAGTGAGTTTCTGCCACCATCCCCCCCACCCCCCACTCCCGCACACACACAGATCACTGAAGCTATAGACTCGTTTATGTTTTTTTTTTCTGACAATGACGTGAATTAGCGATGTTCTGAACTGAAGGCTTACATCTCTAGGCTAAAGCAGTATTGTAGATGGCACAGGACGCCTCGTAGTACCTCTGTTTTAGCGATTTATTTATTGAGCATTATACATCTTAGCATAATCTTGTGTCATTTATGCAATTTAAACACCGTCGCAGTTTGCATCACCATCATACAAGAAGATACCGAGGTGTAATGTGCAAAATAAATCGCTGTGGTGAAGCAAAGCCATGTAAAATACGACCGACAGTGGCAAAATGCAGTGATTAGTTATGAGGAACGAAGGAAGCAGTTGTTATGGAAAGAAATGGAGAGCTCTGCAAGTCTCTTACGGATTTTTAGCAAACGGTAATCGTGTCATTCAATCTTTATACGCCAATAAACTTCATTCATTCATTATCCAATCCTATCACGCCCCACAAAGGAGCACAGGAGCCCGGGGCTAGGCAGGTTGGTCCTGACATTTAAGATGAGACTGACCAGCCTCACTCATCCCTGAATGGCATTACGTGAGCAATAAACCCCAACCACTCCTTGGATATAAACCTTCACCGGCTCAATCCGACTGGAGCCCCGTAATTACCCACTAAACTACCAAGCGCCAAAATTTGGTTATATGGTAACCACCCAGCGTAGTAAATGGTTTCCTGGTGTACAGGAAACCATTTGGCTTGTCACTCAGTGTATAGTCACCCACAGGCAGAAGGACGAGGAAAGAATGAAGGCAAAAAAGACAGAAGAGGATTGAAGGAAATAAGGATGAAGGAGAGGAAAGGGCAAACACTCAAGAGCAGCACTACATCGAGTGAGTGGATGGTGAGCGCCCCCTACGGTAAAAATAACGTATATGAAAATGTAGGGATGTCAATGAGCCCAAAACTATCGGAACAAGGTCGAGGCGGCAAAACGACATGTAATCCCATCCCTAAATTTTCTTTTAAGTCTCTTGCGTGCAGTTTTTGTGACCTTAATAAAATCGTCAGTCGTAAGCTTGAATAAAATATGAAGTTGCCTGTTCTTTGCCAAAACGATCCTTCTCCTCCTCCTCCTCCTTCTCCTCCTCCTCCTCCTTATAAAGTAGTATAGAATGTGACTTTTCCTTTCCAGCATTTCCTGTGAAATTTCCAGGTCGGTTTTTCCATGCTGGATGGTGTTTTTTCTCACTTTTTCCTGGAGGGTTTGGTGGTGGGGGAAGCCTTCTTGCTTTACTATCCTTATCCTTCAGCATGCAGTGTTAGATCTTGTAGTCATAGTCTACTCTGTAACAAGCAGCCTCGAAAGGACCATAAGGTCTGTTGCTGTTTTCTTTCCTTTATAATCCTTTGCAATCCTCCTCCTCCTCCTCCTCCTTCTCCTCCCCTTATTATTATTATCATTATTATTATCATTATTATTCGTTTTTTTTCTTTCTTTCGATGTTTTGACGCTATAATTTTGACTCAAATATGGCTAAGTCGTCTGATGTACGATAAAACAAACGAAGAACTTCCTTATTTTCGATCCAAACGCAAACAGTAGTGGTTTTTCAGCATTTTTTTATTTATTTTATTTTATTTTATTTTATTTATTTTTTTTAGTATTATGTATATGCTGCGTAGAATACAACTGTCAGGTGTTGGCCGATTTAAAGTACAAGTTAGGTATTTCACAGTAAAAGGGTTTGCTAACATTATACCCTTTTTACTGTAACTTAGTCTCAAATTACCCTCCCTTCATCTTCAATGCTGACTTAAAACAACAGATTAACACTAGAATACGATGCTAGCCACAAAGAAGTGCTATAAAAGGGATGTAGAGCCACAGTATTGTCCCATTCTGTCACTGAGCTAAGTGAAATAAGTTCCAAAAGGTCTAAAAGCAAGGCCAAGTTCAAGTGAAAAATACAGTGTGTTTCCCAAGCATAAGTTAATGAAATGGGGCAGCTCTCATTATGCACCCCGCTGTAAACCCGGATAGCATATTGGTTTCCTCCTGCCCGGGTGAGCCTCCTGCTTGTTTGTATAGGGTATCCAACGGTGCTCCACATAACAGAGTGGATGGTTAATATCGGAGAACTGCCGTATTACTTTAAGCTTTTTCATACGCTGACGTTTTTTGTGTATTTTATTCTCGTTGTCATCGGGTATGTTACTCTGCTTTGGACAGGGCAGCAGTAGTGGAGAGACTAATGAAGGCTGCATCTAAACAGTTTAAAATCGAAGCTTGGACTCTGCTTGAACGAGATAAGTCAAGAGTGAGAAGGGCGAAAACGAATTACCCGAGAGTAGCATGTTGAGTTACGTGGAGAGAGACAATGTGAATGTTCTTGAATATGCGAGGAGTACCCTGAAACAGTATGACCATATGGAAAGAAGGGAGAGATTGATTTGGAGAGTATATAAGTGTGGCGGAGAGAGAAAGGGGAAGTGGGAGACAGAGGATCAAGCGGAGGGAAAGGATGGATAAGGATATGAAAGAGTTCACAAAGTAGTACAAAAGCAATGCAAAAGGCAACAAAGCTAATGGTTATTTCAAGGCTGTTTGTAACTGAGAAGACTATGACTGTTAAAACTATTTTTTTTTAAGTAAAAGATAAGAAAACCGTTGGTAAAACAAGAAGGCTCTGCCCCCCACCCCCGCGCCCACCAAATGCTCCAGCTGAAGCCGGTTGGAAAACGTGAGAACCACCACCAAGCATCACAGAAGAACTGCTATGGAAACTTCAGAGGAAAGCCTTAAAGGAAACGCTATCTTCTACAGTGCTGGTAAGGGGAAGAGTAGCATTAGTTTAAGAATATTGCACTGGTGCTGTTAGAATATAATTAATCAGACTGTCACATTATTCTGCTATGAGGGTATTTAGCTGGGCAAACAAAGCTGAGTACTTACGAAGGTGATTTCTCAATGTTACGACACCACTGCAGTCTCCCACATTCCTCAGCAACTTGTCCCATACATTTACAACCCTGATGAAGAAAAAAAATGACTTGATTCATTTGACTGGAAACGTTTGCCTATACTTTTATAACCATTATGTCCACAGTGATTCGACCTATCTACTGTGAAGTTCTTGTTGACTACCATACTGCTATGGCCATTAATTTTTTTTTTATATATGAATAATATCTCCTCGTGGTCTCGTCTTTAAGTTTAATTGCCGTACATCTTTAAGCATTCCTAGTATGGCTGTTCCTTGACAACAGTAGTCTTTTGCTTTGTTTTTTGCCAGCTCCATGCTGCCCTTCCTCTTAGTCACGTTTTCTTTCTTTCTTGTTTAATTGTGGCAGACACTTCTGCCTTTCAGAATTAACTGATTCTGACCAAACTTGGATACAATGACCGGCCTCCGACCTAGTTGTGTCCACAAGGTTTCGGTTGCTAGGCAACTACTCGTTGCCTAACAACGGCCAAAACCCGCTTTTCTCGTACTTTTCACGTTTTGATCAGTAGAAGCATTATTATTGGGCGTAGAAAGCCCTGACTTCTTTAGGCGTAATCTTGAGACTATTCCCTATCGGAAGTGTGCCATCCATTTTTCCCCTCTCTCCTCTAGTTTTCGAGGGGCAACCCTGCGAAGAATGGCATCAGTGTCACAAGCAACCAGTACCAGTTTTCAAAAATGCCCCCATTGTTCCCCAGCGGATCGATGTAATTGAATGAAACTTAGCATACATATAGACACTGACTGGTACTACAGTTTTCTGCTGTAAACCTATGTGCTACATTGGCCAGGTCAGGGGTCAAATGTCATCAAATGTGAAAATGGTGAAAATAACTAAAATCATGACTGTGCTTGTGCGAAATGCTAAGGCTCCGAAGATAATTAAGCCAGGGCCATGATTCTAGGACGGAATGTTGCACTGGAGTACTTCCATATAGAAATGACTTTTAGTGTCGAAACTCACTTCGGTCGCTGACAAAGCTTGGTCCACTTAGAACTGGCCATCATCGCATACCAGTTTTTTTTTTTTTTTAATTCTTTACTCTCTCTAATCTCTTCATCCCTTTTTTGTATTATGGTAACCCAAACTGAACATTATACTTCAAATGCAAGTATTGTACATTAAAAACTATACGTTAAGGACAGTATTATCAGATTTGAATTCTACTGCTCTGCCAATAATTCCAACTAGTTTGTCAGCATTCTTTATTGCTTCTGTGAACTGTCAACTTTGTTCTATGTAATTTGCTATTCTCTTTGCGTAACATTTTCATGGTTAACATTCATGAGCTCAGTATTAATCATAGTGTGGCAGTGTTTTATTTTTTTTTATTCCCACTACGTGAGACTTTGCCTTTGTTAGTGTTAACATCCAAATGCCATGTTTGAGCTCAGCTGGATATATTATCAAGGTCTGTTTGAACCATTAATCTTTGCTCAAGGGCATCTGCTCTTTTACTGATTTTCTACTGTCGGCGACTTTCGATATTTTACACCACAAACTTAAGTCAGTATCACTTATATAAAGTAGAAACAGCATAGAACCCAAAACTGAACCTCGTGGCACTCCCCTTATAACGTTCAACCAGCCTGATTCATTCTTGTTGGTTACAGCTCTTAGTTTACGTTTTGGAAGCCAGCTTTCAATCCATCTTAGTACAGTGTGGCAGACAGGACGATGTGGAGATCAGTTCATGGCCACCCCCTCCGGGATACAGACGTGTGGTTGCACATATATGGATAGATGATTACCTGATTAAAACCAGGGTGGGAGGCAACTGTAATCCTAGAGTACATGTCTTCATCCTCACCCCAACACTCATAATTATGCAACTAGATGATCACAAGTTAAAGTTTGAGACATCCTATTTCCCAGTACCCATCACCAACAGCTGATTATTTAGACTTCCAGATGAAATACAAGACAACTGGAAATCAGGTACAGTACTGACCATCTGCGACGAGGATGTCGATGTGGTTAACTCCTTCATCACTACGACGTCCTTTACCTATATTTGCCAGGGCCAGATAATACACTGAGCTTAGGAATGACCCCGTCCTTCTCAGGTGTTTAGCAAAAATCTCCATCCATTCAATACAACAACTTTATTTATACATATATGAAATCCATTTTTATACTTTTATACTGCCCGGTACATTATTAAAACCCTGGTAGTGTGGGGGTTAACATCAAACGCCGTGATGATGACGATGATGACGATGAATTACATGAACTATTATTGGCTCCTGTGTTATTTCCCCTAGCATGTCAAATCGGAAATTAGCAGGAAGTTTGTAGTTGCCTGGTACTTGTCAATTATTATTCTGGTAACCAAGGCCACGGAGTGTGACAAGGTGATGTGAAGGTGGTGGTGGTGGGAGTTTTTTTTTATTTTTTCCCCTACACCCCTTCAAGCCGGAGACATTTTTTCCTTAATGATATCAGACTGCTTAACTCATCTTACGACTGACCACTGACTGAAGAAGTTAGGAAAGTTAATTCAAACACGTACAAAATCGCCTGAGGATAGCAAGAAAAAGTAAGTTATCGAGTTGAAAAGGCTATTCAAAGCTAACTCCTTCAAATCCGATACCCTGACTTATATTCTTCTAAGTCAAGAAGCCTACTCATGTGACCTAGAGTTTCTAATCACCTTTTTCCCCTATCGCTGGCTGGGAGGACACGAAACCAGGGTTCCACACCGTACAAAGACGAGTTGTGCAGGACTAAGGTGGTATTTTGAAGCTTTACTAGACATTACAAACAACAGTGACATCATGAACTACTTCTCACTCAGCCCAAGGAAGCTTCGAAACACCACCTTAATTCTGTGAGGTTTCTGTTCGGATGTTTGGTGTAACGCCCAGACTACAACTTCCCTACAGCCATTGTTTGGAGTTAACGATGAGCAGAAAACGTCTAACGGATGTACAGTTGCGGTCAATAGTTATTTTATACAACTGGGGTACCGACCTAGTGAAGCGAGATTACAGCCCTTCCAGAATCGCTTACACATTACTAAATCCAACTTTTTTAAAATCCTAACTTGACCTAAAATTGCAATCTCTCCATCTTGAATGCTAAGCTGAACCAATAGATTAAAACTAAAAGATGGTGCTATTGACGAAGAAGTACTTTGCCAAGGATCTAGAGCCGTAGCATTGCCCTTTTCTTCCACTGAGCTACGTGATATATGCTGAAAGGGGACAGAATATGGGTCAACTTTAGGTGAAAACTGAAAAGAATATAAATATGTCGGCAAGATCTTACTTCACACATATTTGCTGTACAATGTAGATGACCTGTTGACTGTCACTGCGCACCTGTAAGAAAATTTTGAGTGGCAGTGCAAAAACAATAGGTAAGCAGAGAATGCGACGATACGTTATATATCGCAGCAAATCAACGTCACAAAACTCCTGGGACTGGGAAGCGGAGAATCATCAAGCATATCTGACGCTACATGTGTCCTTTGTTCCTCACTTGCCCTGCCATGTTGAGTTTAACCTATGTATTCTGAAGACTCATTTTACCATGATGCTTCCAGACGAATTTATTCACCTTGGGAAAACATTTAGTAGTGAAGGGGATAATGGAGGCTACCGGTATCTCTAACCTCTCCATTTCGAAACCCCTCACCTCGACATCCCCTCCCCTCCCCTCTTTCCCAGGTGATAGCAAAGATCAAGTACAGGAAGGTGCGTGAGTAATCTTATGTGCTGCGTGGACGGCTCAGTATGCTGGTTTGGGCTTCTTCAGGAAACTAGTAATCAACAGTGCAATCAGTGGACTCATACACACACAAAACAAGATACTGCACAGCGTGAAAAAATCTTGCAGGAAACAGAAATTTAATAAACGATGCAGGTTAGTCTCTGTTAACCTGACTAAGCCGCTCCCACAACCCACGAGATTTCACCTGGGGCAGAGCTATATATGGAACACCCTGTATAAAGCGAGTATAAGGAATAAAGCGGCTAAATACGCGCAGGGTTTTGAATCTTAAGTCTAAAAACAACAAAGCATTTCTTGTTATATGAGCGGAATATTGCGTTACCATTGCAGAAATTTTATGTTGATATTATTAATTCTCTCACGCGATCGGTACAATTCTCCTAGTCTACTCCAGCTGACACCAGACGTTTATATTCAGCTGAGTTAGTTATAGGAGCCAAGGAGAATTGATAGTCACCATTAACCCTTTCACGACCGGAACAACTCTCACCTTCCATACCAGGTAACATCAGACAATTTACCTAAGTGAACCACACGAGCCTGAGAGAGTTAAAAGCTGCAATTTTTTTTATTAATATATCTGTGTAGACCTCGGGAAAAAATCAGAGCCATTTGTCGTTGTGAAATATCCATAAAAATGAAATATACCAAGCTCGTTTATAGCGTTGTGGTGCATCGGAATAGTAGGTTACAAAACGCTGCCATCAAATATCATAAATAATTGTACACCCATGAAATGTCAGGTGCCATTATCCATTAACCCTTTCAGCCGAGGACGTGCTGTAATTTCCGTTGTATTCTGCAAAAAAATTGTGAACGTTGGTGAGATTTTTAGCATGGCCGCATCCCGTACACCGTGTGAGCACATCAGGACGAACATCTGTCACGTACGTTTGTATGTATGTCTTAAGCTTCTCTCTCTCTCTCTCTCTCTCTCTCTCTCTCTCCGGAACTAGTATACAAATTCATCTCGATAACTTTTTTTGTATTCTTGCTACCACCAGGTGATTACTTTCACCTTACCTGAGACCTCTCGCAGCAAAAAAGTTATTCGGGAATGTTTGTTCTTCCTACAAATACTTCTCTAATATATTAATCCCCAAGAGTCGGCAAAGATAAAAATATAACGAAGTCACTGTACTGAATGGGCTAACGAAGCTTCCCTTGCAGTCTGAGTTGTCGTATCCAGTTGTCGTCCAAAAAATTAATTGGTCCCCTTGTCCCCCCTTATGTCCTTCCCCACCATCCCAGGCACCTCCTTTCCTTCCCCTTCCACCCTCTCCTCCCTCCGCATTCCTCCCTCTTCAATGCAATCCACCCCCACTCACCCCTATCCATCTCATAATCCCACTCCACCCTGCTTCGTCCCCTCCTCCCTCAAATGACTTTTTTTTTCCCCCCCCAGAATTTACCCATTTTTCTTTGAAAGTTTATAGTCACGTAAGGAAAATTTGAATATTTTTTTCAGGCCTACACATAATTACGGACATTGGCTACTTAACAGTCACGGGGAGGGCCCACCATTAATATTTATCCTCATTATAAAAAGACTTTGTTGCTGATTGTGTTAGGTAAAGCGTAACGCAGTCTCACCATTTTCTATCCTCTCTAGAGCTTAGAAAAATTGACCGTCCAATACTAGGGGCTTACCTACACCTTCACGTACTCTGTTTTAATAGCCGATACATTCAACACTGAGGTTAAAGGTGGCCGGGATAATACAATATTAGTTTGGTTATTACCGTTGTCATAGCCACTGTAAAATTTGGAAACTTTTCTTAACCCCCTGAAACCAGTGATCTATTTCTTCCCCCCTGCTTCCTCTAAACGATTAAATTTATGGAATCCTCTTGCAGTGATTATGATGGCTCAGTGTTCCCGCCTCAGTTCGCAAAGTCTCCCCTAAGCTGAATAAATTTGTCCACTGGCAGCAAGAGCGGCACACATGACGTCATCTGGCACAAGAGACCAAATTTCATCACATTAAATCAGGAAGCTTATTAGACGTTACACATGCTAAATCAGGGGCCCTCAAATTATGGGATATGAACTGTTGGAGATACGCACGAGGGTTTTCAAGGGGGAGAGGGGGTTTCACTTAGGGGTGGCACTGTAATATATGCTAGTTTCATGAGCCTTAATTTGTAAGATTATATGAAATGAGAAACCAGCCTTCACAAAATATGCCTACCCTTCAACCTGAAACTTAATATTCGTTGTCATAATTGAAATAGTAGGTTAATATTACCGTGTGTTGCAACGACGTATTAATTCGCAGATTGCTTAACAAAGTAATTAGTAGTCATCAGATCTGCAATAGCCAGTGTAAGAGGTGGCTACGGGTCGATGATATGCTAACACTGGGGATCCCTTGTTAAAAAAAAATAAAAATAAAAATAAAAACAAAAAGTCTTGAGAGTCCATGTGATAAATATTAAAAATGTGAACAGAATTTGTATTTTAACTTGATTTAGGTAATTTATTTGTTTCTGCGGCCGTACCCATTTTACTCTAATTGGTCTAACCTTGTCATCACCTCGTCTTGAATGCTGAGTTATACAATAGATTAATATAAAAAAAAATGATGCTAGTCATGAAGAAGTGCTATAAAATGAATGATGAGCCGCAGTATTATCTTATTCCGTCACTGACCTACCTGAAATAGGCAGCCAAAGGACGTCAGTTTAGGCCAGGTAATCGTAAAAGGGGTATAGTTTGTGAAAATATTCCGGTTAATACAATCAAACTCCCCACTCTCACTCCCAGCTTCACAAAACAGTCCGGCTTTACCTGAAATACAATACTGGAATACAATACTGGAATGCAATACTGGAATACAATACTGGAATGCAATACCTGGAATACAATACCTGGAGTTGTCCCGTTCATGAGAGGGTTATTAACACTTCAAGGCTCCAGCTACTTACTCCCAGCTGATTAAATCGTCTGTCCTTACCTGGAATGAAACAGAGAAAATACGACTATGAAAGGCTTAAATTTCGCCATTGTACGTCAGGAGAAATGCCACACGAGAAGGATTTCAAAACGAACAGATTCTAGTTTTCATGTGTCGAGAATATGATAGCAAATTCTGGTTACACATTATTTATTAACATGTACACTGCGTTAATATCAGCGCATTGATTTAACACCATCGCCTCCACAGGTTATAAAAGCTACATAAAGTCGTCTGGAGTCGGCGAGAATAACAACAGAAAAATTCGTCGTGGCAATAATGATATTTTTTGGAGATAATCTGTAACTCTTTCATTCAGGCAGATCCTCCCCGAATCATTAACCAGTTTGGTGGGAAGAAAATAAAAACTCGTCATAGTAGTGAAAATGTAAACGTTTGTAAACAGTACACTAAAAAATAACAAACCGTAAATATGACTTACAATGAGAATAATATAAAACTGGGTACCAGCGTTTCTCTGCTATAATTATATAATAGCCGTAATTTTAAACGAAAGTAATGTGAACACAGTAAAAATATTTTACACCTAATTGGCACATATTAGTATACCAACATGCCTCCAGCGAAGTATGTACAGTATACATACATACCTGTATATATTATCATCGTCATCAGGCGTTGAGGTCCACTGTAGGACCGGCCTATCCCTACTGAAGCAGGGACGATACAAGCCATGTATCTCTACCCAGTGGCTTAGGCTGTCTGGTAGAGACTGTATGTAGGGTGAGAAGTGCTTGTGAGTGAGGCTTTGGATGTCCGTGTAGTCTATGAACCAAGTGTAATCGGACCGCCTTAAGCCGACTGGGTACAAGCATACTAGTATGCGACACTGGTTCAACCATAGCACCCCTTGTGTCCGCCAAAGTGGTCAGTGGCGTATATGCAATATACAGTATATAACATATAATTTAGGCAAGACTGTTTAAACATTTCATTTATATTCAAAAATACATATACATATCACAATAACAGTAATAATACCGGTAATAATAATAATAATAATAATAATAATAATAATAATAATAAAATTATTATTATTATTATTATTATTATTATTATACGAGTAGTTCTTTTTCCGTGACTATAAATTAACGCCAGATACTGCAGAACGTTTCTGACTTTTTCTGTCTCTTCACCTTGCCTACGGGAGTAACAACAAGATATTTAACAGATGATATACGAATCTCCTGTTAAAACGGAGATGCGAAGGGGAAGGGAGCCTCTGTTGTTAAAGGTAATCTATGGGATGCCTGCGATTATTAGATTACATTCATGCCTGCCTCCCTCATAAGAAGGGCGTATAAAAGAACATGAAATATCAAGTATGCTGCGTTTTTGGTCAGGTGGTTCAAAACATATACGCAGATCTAAGGGTTTGCCTTCCCTCTGCAGATACCGGCTTGTAATATGATCTTTAATTCTGCTTCATTTCTATAAGCTTTCTTTATTCTTACGACCTCCAAACGTCCTTATTCAGTTTAGGTGAGCATTTTCGAGTTCTGGAGATAAATTTGGGGAAGGCGGTGGCAGAATCGGTAGAGAGGCGGCCTGCAGTCCTAATGGACCCAGGTTCGAATCCCGGCTGGGGCAGGGAACAGTTTAAGGATTCGAAAAAAAAAAAACAGACTTTTCTGATCCACCAGATAACCCGCCGACATGTCATACCATTACACCAGTCCTGTATGAGACAGCCCTAGCATGTATTCAATATGGATGGTGGGTGTTAGCGCCGAAGTGGTGACGTGCGGAGATGTAGGAGGACTACTGGACCCCAAGGACGACTGTTGGGACTTGGGAATAGGCCCTCAAGCCTTTGCCCAGAGTCGAACACGTAAAAAAAGAAAAAGAAAAAAATTGATTCCGTGCACTGTGACAGATCCACTAACAGATGAACAAAATCCCAAGAGTGTACAATGATTAACCACCACAAGCACGACATCATATGCTGCAGGGGGCTGACATGTCTTCTTTCTCTTTACTTATTTTTTTTCAGTCAGTGCTTCTCTTTCTTATTTTCGCTCTACCACTTTCCTGCCTCCCTAGTGCTCTCGTCTTACGCTGAGAGAGAGAGAGAGGGGAGGGGATGAGTTTATTCTGAGCAGGTTTTGT
>JAGKTI010022174.1:0-15384 GCA_018397915.1 Birgus latro | reverse complement strand
TGTGTGTGTGTGTGTGTGTGTGTGTGTGTGTGTGTGTGTGTGTGTGTCAAATATCTCTAAATCAAATGGGCAAATTGTATCCCAAACTTTATGGACAGTATCACGGGATAAATAGCTTGTTTGTTAACAGTTTTGGCGAAGCTGCCATAATATGCCTCTAATTACCGGACTATTTTGCAAGGAAAAAATACCCTCTAACTTTTTCTTCACCATTTTCTATTGTATCCTCAACAAAAAGGGTAACTGTTAGAAATTCTTTAAAGGCCTGTCCTTCAACACAATACCCTTGACTTCAGGCTTCTAAATGCTCACGTGATATTTAACTCAGTAGGAGTAAACAGCGAAATCCCAAGACTTTTTGTCGATATTGGCGAAGCTGCGATGACATGCCTCCGATTGCCAGAGGATTACTGATCTGTTTTTTTAGTGATGGCGGGCGATACGCATTCGTGGGCTAATGTTTTGGCTGTCTACAAATTTACTCTGTCACACTTATTTGTTCATGCCTTCTATCTCAGACTCTCGTGCATTCTCTGTCACTTTCACTCTCACTTTATAGTATAGTCGCTCAGTTTCTGACACTCACTCTCGCCCACACGCTCCCACGCCCTCTCACTCATTCTCACTTTCACGTGCACGCGCCCACGTCCTCTCACTCATTCTCACTCTCACACGCACTCTCCCAAGTCCTGTCACTCATTCTCGCACTCTCCCACGTCCTCTCATTCTTAATTTCTCTCACACAGTCTCCCACGCACTGTCACTCATTCGCACATTCATTCATTATTCATACACTTACATAAACGCTTCACTCACTTTTCATACACTCAGTTTTACACTCATTCACCCACACTCCTATGCACTCTCAGTCTCACACTCAGTTTCGCTCTTTCACACACTCGCCCATACCCACACCTGTTCTTTCACACTCACGCTCAGCTTAACTCCTCTCTCTCTCTCTCAAAGCTTTGGTGGCCTTTCACTTGGGGTTGTACCTTCGTTGGGTAAAGAGGAGCCTTGTCACCTCTTATTTACCGATTTATTTTGCGCATATCACGGTTCTTTTTAATATATTAGTGCATTATTTATCCCGCATCTTACTCTTTTTTACTTTTTTAAATATTGTCTAGTGCCTTATTGATTTTACACATTAGTCATCTTTAATATATAGCTAGTGTTCTTAATTTTGTTCATTACACATTTCTAAATAATTCCTAGATATTTTTTGCACATTTAACTTTTTTTTCATTTTCTTGTATGAACCGTTGTTTATTGTTTTTTATCGATCTGGTTTTCGTCGATGACAAAAAGACAGCATTATTTCACTCATTATATAATTTAAATCGTTGTCAATAGTGAAATATAAAAGGCGTGATGGTACTGAAGGGGTCACTTCTGAGCTGAGTAAAATCGTCTTTTTGAGGGAAGGAGAGTAGTGAAGGAAGGGAAAGAACAAGGAAGGGAAAGGGAGATGGGCGAAGGAGTGAAGAGTGGAAAAGCGAGGAATGGAATGAAAATAGGAAGGCAAAGGAGCAGGGAAAGGAAGGCGTGGAGCGGAGGAAGAGTGTAGAAGAGAGGAATGGGAAGGGAGGGAAGAAGAAGTCAGCTGATTTGGGCTGTTTGGGACTGTCTGAGGGCACCAAACATTATCATTTTCTAATAACTACATATGTTTGTAACTCAAAACTGCATGATAGACTTCTGAGACTCGCGGATGACGCTTGGTAGAACACTCAGTGTACAGGGGGATGGGGGGTTATGATTGGAAAAACGCTGCATTTTCAGTATAGAAAACAATATTTATTTTCTGTGTAGACTTGTACTAACAAAAATAGTTTTGTCTCAATTCACATGAATTGGAATGCCATTGAAAGATAAAATCTCTTAAGCCATAACCATTTAACAGCTTTTCTAGTGATTGACAATGGATTTTTAAAGCAGAATTACATTGATCAGCGTGCACATAAAATATGTGCATAATTAACTGTAGTCATTTACAAATGCAAATATGCAATTTACTCCAAACTCTTTGACACTGCAGTAATGCTTTGATAATGTTATTCATGTATTCTAAGTATTAATTATACAGAAATACCACACAGCTAATTCTGAATTAACAAAGACATGTACATCATTTATGAAACGAACACACTCTTTACAATGACAAAAACCGCTTTGTTTCTGAATTATACCACACACATCTACAGGTACATACAGATAAACATTATAGTCTACAGTCTAGCATGTGTAAGGAACCATCATTTTATGATCTTCGCACTGTATTTAAAATACAACGTTAGCCAGCCAGATGCACATACGGTACCATAATTGTATTTCACAAAAATTCATTAAGCGTCCATGTCACTGTCTGAGCCATCAGATTCGTCCTTCACATCATCAGTTTCTACCTCATTCTTCATATTCTCACAGATCTTCAAGACACATGCCTGGGTACAGATCAGTCCACTTACCATACGCTGACACGAGGGCAGTTTGCACGCCATCTTGCATTTGCATGAGAGAAATTTCAACACTGTGTCTGGTGCTGGTGCTCCCATCATCCAGTTTATGACAAGCTCCTCATTTTCATTTTGGGCCCAACTTTTATTTTCTAGTGGGTTCAGTACTTGTTGATACGCCTGCAATGCACGTTGCCAGATGGCAGCCTGGTAGTTAGCTCTTACTGTATGTAGGTATAGACAGTCTTGACAGGGTGGCAGCTGCGCAGATTCCACATTGCCATTTGTCTCTCTGAATAACTCATACAGCATGTCGTTAACATCACAGATATCGGACTTGGCAACATAAAGTCGACACGTAAATTCCTCCAAGACCTTGAATATATCATCAATGAGTTGCCACACCTTTTCAAGCTTTGTGAAGGCATCCTGGAAGTGTTATTTTGTCTTCATAAGTTTCAGCGCAGCAAGCTTCCCACGACCAGTGAAGTCACTTACTGTGTCGCACCCAGTGAGGGAATGGAGTCCAAGCAAGGAATCACACATGCTAACCAATTGCAGCTGACACTTTGGTGATGCTAACATACAGTATGTGGTGCGGGTAGCAGTGCCACAATTTACATACATGCTACAATCTATGACTTTATGAAAAGCTAAGCACAGGAGAATGATATCTGTATCACTGGTTACTATGATGATGGAAGACATATGTGGAGCTGCATGTTTGGCATGCAGGTAACCGTTGTCTGCTTTCTCCTGAGAACTGGTCCATTCCATCAGTTCAGCTACAGCAAATTCAGTAACCTTGAAGCACTGGCTTCTCAGTGTGACATACGGGGTTTTACTCACTAATGTTCGGAGGAACAGGGGTAATGCTGCGTTTCTTTTTGGACGATGGCTCGACCATATTGTGTGAAGGTTTGGCCTTGTGGACTGGTGGTTGTACAATGATCCCATTAACTCTATTTAATGTGCCTCCTCCACTCAGTGTTTCCTCTTCCCCGTCGATATTGTCGAATGCAAGAGAGCTAGCGATACAAGGATGTGTAGAGGAGGTTAAAATAATATCTCGCTCTGCCACCTTCCTTAATTTGTGTAGAGACAGAGCAGTATCCATCTCCTCAAGTTTGAAGTAAGAGATCCTGTGTCCAAGCCGATCGAGGACTTTTATAAGCTCCACATTATCTGTAAGTATTTTGACTCCTCACAGCAGCAATATTTGCTTGGCAGGAATAACTGTTCATCCACTTACAGCATAGAGACAGTCTTGACCAGTTGACTGAACACTGCGCAATTGCATCTGGGTCCCATCTTGTGTATCTCCAAGGGTCAGCAGATTGAGGAATGTCTGAAGAGAGTCTTTTAAGTTGGTGTAGGCTACTCAGAACTGAGCTCCTCAGGATGTGGGGGCCATGGATTTGGTTCCATCCTTTTGATTTGCGCTCGCAGATGGTTAGCAGAAATTTTGATAGCATTTTCTGTGGCTGCAGAGAAGTATACACTCTGCTGTTCTTCTTGAAGCTTCATCACCTTGATAACCGCTCTCTCTAAAGAAGGGCTGTCAGGATATACTATAAGTTGTCCACTGCTGTCAGAAACGAAATTAAGAGATTCCTTGAATTCGGCCTCGAGTTTCCTCCGAGTATATTTCTTTGTATAAGTTTTCACATCAACGTCGCCAAATGTGTGCATGAACCTTACATATTTATCAGTCATTTCGGTCATTTTCAGCACAATGGGTGTGGTGAAGAGGACATCACGTATATAATGGAACAGAAGCAGGTAGGACTCCTGCTCTGCAGTTTGATACGGTTTATCTTCATCAGTAAGCTGTGGAAGTTTCGTCTGCTGCCCTTTGGTGCAGTTGCGGTAACAGGACTTGTGGGAATGCGTTTCAGCAGCGACATCTCTCCAGAAGTGATGACAAGGATACGCTGATCTGATTTGGCTTGTGCAGGCATTTCTCAATTTGTCATCAGACGGCAATTCGCTAGACTGAAACAGAGATTCTCTTGTATTTGAACGAAATTCATATATTTTTTTTTTCACAGAATATGCATACAGGCTCCAACACAAAGGAATGCGTCTTCAGCAGAGCACGGGAGCACCTCCTTTTATCTGAATGCCCTGACTGCTCAGTCTCCAGTTTTTCAGAGATTTTATTTTATTTTTTTTGGTGAGTGATAGAAGATCAACATTCTCTGTGGTATATCATATTCATGTTCATCCAGATTTGTGATGCCCTCGAAATTTTGAATTCTTGATGCATTCAGTAGTAATTTTACATTCATCATCTCGAAGCTTTGTCAAGTCTGACGCTGACGACAGTTTAGAACAGATAATACAAGTCCTTACTTTGGAAGATGGTCTTTTTTGTTTTACTTCGGCGATTCCAACACTCTACACTTGGATTACGAACATTGTTCCGTCACCTGGAAAGATATTATAGTATTAATTCATCATTATTAAGTCACACCTGAAATCACCAAATTAATTTCATCCCCCCCCCAAAAAAATGGTACAGTTAATAAGTTTCAAGTTTATTTGGAACTCAGCATTAAGTAATATGAGGAACCGGTTATTGAAACAATGGCGTTTTTGTGTATTATTGTCAAAATTTAATAAATGTTGTAGAAAACTTGAGCTTTGAGGTTGGAAAGTCCATCATGCATTTTTGTCATTTCTGTAGGTAGACAATCAGAATAAAAGATGTTATGTTTGGTGTCCTCAGATGGTACCGACTTCTCACCCGGCTCATAGACTATTAGGAGAAAGAAAGTGAGAGAAGAGGCGGAAAGGGGAGGGGGAGTGAGGAGGGGAATGACGAGCTGCTGGGGAGAGCGGAGTGAGCGGTGGATAGGAGAGAGAAGGAGAGGGAAGGAAGGGAAGAACTAGACGAAGAGGAGAAAGAAGGGTCGGGGGAAGGTGAGGGAAGAAGAAAAAAAGAAGGGAGGAAAAAGAAGGGAGAGACTGGAAAGGAAGGGGAAAGAAGTCTCTGAACGAAAGGGAGTAAGAAGTGAAGGGTAGCATCAGTCAGTATAGAATACTCAGGCAATAAATAATATGCACTCAACAACAACAACACATAACCTACCATGAAACATTACTCATTCTTTACCGTTTCATCTACCTTACCATTTTATCCAAACCTTTTCCCTTCCAACCAATCACCCTAAAAAAAAAAAAAAAGTGGGAGGGAGCAAGGTGGTGGGCGAGTGCGTCAAGCCTTAACCTGAGCCACACACCTCACCCAGAGTCTTTGAAGTGGGTACAAAGAGCCTTTTTGAGACCCACAACTGTGTCAGGCAAAAATTTCTCTCTTACGCTCCAACACCATCGCTAGAATGTCTTCTTTTTGTAATTTGTTCTTCCATATTTCAGACGATTTTGTTAAGGAGAGCCCATTAAGAGTGGAGGGGTTAATGAAGGTTGTATCTAACCTCTTCATATAGAAAAGTCTCTCAAATTTAATGCAGTCGACAGGAGGCAGCAAGACTGAAACAAAAATGACGCCCTCTGACAAAGTGTTAACCCTGGTCACACACTTCCCCCAGTCTTTGAGGCGACTACAAAGAGCCTTTTTGAGACTCGCCAGGCAGCAGGAGAGTGTCGGACGAAATTTTATCCTCTCTTTGGATCGTTTCACATGGAAGTCGGAGTTGGACATACAGTACAGGCGTATTCTCAATGGCAAAGTAGACGTCGTAGCACTTCTTCCTTTGCCATCTATTTTTCTTTTACCTTATATGCCTTTCTATGTCATTTCTTCTTTTGTGATATATTTTCCACATTACACCTTATATTCCTATCTAAGTCACTCATATCTTTTAATACCAGCATAGCATATTTCGCTTATACCCAAGAGGATGGTAAACTGGGTATAGAGAGAGCAAAGGCTCCTGTTATAGCTGTTTTCAGGACTCAACTCCTGCCCATTTTCTTTGTTTACCCTCTTCAGTGTTTGTAATGACATGGAGTAGTCTAGTATACTCTCTCAAACAATTACTCGTACTCTATATACATCAAGCAACTTGCATACCGTACCACACAGTACACTGTCCTTTCAGAACTCGAGCACGGATGAAGGGAGGGTCTAGGGGACGTATACCTCCTCTGTTTTCGGCAAACTAGTGATTACTTGTAATAAAAGAATAATGTTGTTTACCAGACCATATGCATTAAATGTATTGCATACATTTTATCATTAAATTATTTAAGTAAAAAAAAAGTAATAAGATAAATTTTGGGAAACTTTTCAGTCATCATGAATTCAAACTTGTAGTAATATCCCAGGATCCGGCCCTGAAAACTTAATTTGGATTTGGCTTCCTCTTTGTACAGTCTTATTTAGAAAAGACAGTTTTTTTCAGGCTCTCGGTCTTGGGCTTTCTCTTGCTAGAAAAAAAAATGAGTCTCCGCAGAAAAGTAGTTTCGAAATTTCTGGAGCCAATAAGAGAAGAGGCCATAGTTTGATGCAGTTATCTAATCGTACTGGTCGAGATCAAAATTAGAAAAGCACACCTTTTCACCGGGCCATCCTCTGGATAGGCTATTTTCCATTGCCACACATGATGTAAAAGAGTAAACGGAATTTCCAGAGTGTAAACCATTGAAGTGGAATGTCTGACCAGTGCTATTTCCACACGAGTGGACAGCCTGAGTAAGAAGAGAGTAAGAAGAAGCAAATTTCGACCTCAGTGTTAACGTACCGTCAAAACTGGAAGAACACCCCTCTGTTATTCACTGTCACCTGGAATATGTCAGGCACTGCAATCTACACCCATCATCTAACACCCTGGTTCCTGAATTCCACATCTTGTAATCCACACTCTCCCCGTCGTCCTCCTACCATAATCTTTCCTTCCACTTCCACCGCCCCACATTCTCCTATGCACCACAACCTGTTCTCCTCATCCTACGCTCCATATCGTGTACGCTACATCCGACACATCATATTCTAAATTCCACATCCATCTCTCCACATCCTAGACCTTACAACCTCTTCTCTTCATCCTAAACTCCACATCGTAAACTTCACATCCAACACATTATATTCTGAACTCTAAATCCAATTCACATCTTAGACTCCACAACATATTCTCATCCTACACTCCACATCCTAGACTCTACATTCAGCACTCCATATTCCAAGCCCTCATCCTGCACCCCTATTCTAAATTCCACCTCCACATCTTCCACACACCCTGCCACTCCAAACCCTTCCTTCCACCCCGCCAAGATAATCCCTAGGCCTGGTATTATTCAGAGCTTCCCGTGCCCTGTTCCCAATCACTTTACTGCCAACCCTGTATCCTCTCATCTCTAATACCGTCTTTCCAATCCTATCTTCTTAGCGTGTCAGTTCTCGATTTCGTCATATATAGAGCGTCGCCTATAAACCAGCTTAATCCTTTCTGTACGAGAAGTCTCTCTAAAGTCATCATCATCATCATTTTCACCATCATCATCATCACCATCATCATCATCATTTCCGCCATCATCACCACCACCATCACCAGCATCACCACCACCACCATCTTAATCTCTTCAGTACGAGACGTCTTCCCCTTTATCATCATCATCACCATCATCAGGACCTTTTTTACCACTTGATGATGAGATAAGATAGGTCTCAGAAAGCAAGGACAGAGAATACACAATAGAGGAGGACCTAGCTTAGTAAAATCCATACCCATATTCGCAGAGGAAATAAACTGTTCAGAGCATTTTCCATGAAGTAAGAACGCACTAGAAGGAGACACCCATTTACCTTCTTGTGTTCTCCGGGAAGAGAACTTTGGGCTCTGACAATCGGTTCATGCTAAGTCTCAGTCATCTCTAAGAACAAGACCTGTAAATCACATCCTACATCTCGGTCCCCACATACTGCAGGATGAGCAAGGGTAAGGAGAAAACAAATCGTTCGCAAGTCTGACCGGCCTGAGAATGGAGCTCAGGTTCATCCATTAACGAGCAGAATATGCTACAAAGGCACAGCCAATATGGAGGGGCCACCAGATTATCACCACTGGTCCTCGGGGAATGGAATTTCGGGTTGGAGGACTGAACAGCGCCAGACCACCACCACCACTTCCCGTCCCTCTCAGCATCTCACACGACTCAAGTTATTTGCCGAGGAAAAAACATTTAGCGCTAACTTAACTTTAATGAGTTTGCAGCATCAAAGACGTCATGGGCGAGGCGCAGGAACACAGCGTTGGCTTATTACTAAAGTCGGTCCTCTCTCTCTCTCTCTCTCTCTCTCTCTCTCCNGCCGAGGAAAAAACATTTAGCGCTAACTTAACTTTAATGAGTTTGCAGCATCAAAGACGTCATGGGCGAGGCGCAGGAACACAGCGTTGGCTTATTACTAAAGTCGGTCCTCTCTCTCTCTCTCTCTCTCTCTCTCTCTCATTTCTGGTCCATCGTTTTCCTGTGATATCGTTTCTACTATTTCGCTGTTCTTTAGTACTGTGTATGTTCCTTCGCCTTCTTTTCTTCTTCCACTCCGCTTCGCTTTGATAGCTAACAGTTTGAATATAACACACCTAGATACCCGGGAATAACGAAGATATACAGTATTGTGGAAGTCAGAATATTTCGTGGACTCTGCTGCCAGCCATTAAGTGGAATGAAAGACTTCGTGGCACATCTTCCTTAGCGGTTTATTGTGCACATCACACCTCAGTATCCCCTCGTAAGTAATTCAAACCCTATCGATATTAAATTTATATAAACTGCACAAAAGATAATTTTGGTGATATATACAAATCAAATTGCTTAGGAAAAAGTGCTACGAAGCCATGTATGCATATTGAAATTCGGCCTTGAGAAGCTAGCAATACCGAAAAAAAAAATGATTCTCTTTTGTCGTAACGCCTAGAACCATGATGAGGTGACACGGATATCACCATAGATATAAATCACTGTAAAAAAAAATACTGTGACATAATTAATGCAGTATCTTGGAGTTGACCTTTCCATATGTATAACTTGTACACTTCCATACAGGAATACGAAATTTTACATGATTTATTATTTTTAATTTTTTAAGCCAACATTAACGAGAAAAGGTCAACACTTTTAGTTATCCATACACTATTCATTTTCTATGAAATCGCTTTGAAGAAAACGAATTAAATAAGGATAATCTATATAGAATAAGCCATCTCCCCTTCTCACACACCACTACCCTGTAGTGTACACCCTCACTCCCTTTCATCTTTCCTTCAAGGGGTAGGCTATAAAGCAAATAACAACAGACCTGTTGGTCCTTTCGTGGCTGTTTAGTATAGGGAATTGTATAACTAACAAATCTATTATATCAGCCAAAGACAAGGATTGATAAGCAGGAAGGCTCTACCCATCCTCTAAACCCTCCGGTCGAAGCCGGCAGGAAATAGTGAGAAGGACCACCGTCGCTGTCACGGAAATTTCATAGGAAAGAGGAAAATCATATTCTGCATTATCTCCCTGAAAAGGAAAGTAACTTTAAGTCATCAATATTTATCTGTATTGTACTGCAGGTTGTGTCATCTTGGCACTGAAAAAAGAAAAAGAAAATACAAAAATAATATACACTACAGAAATGTATTAATATGCCGGGGGATTAGGTTATTGGTTTATCTCTGGAGATATGAGGAACATTCTAAAAATTTAGTGCTGTGCCATAGGATTAGAATAGTGTCTATACACGGTGCGACGTATTACCGAATCAGCAGTCATTTACCGAATGTATGTGCATGTTCCCTGTATCTGATTTACCTGCATGTTGGTTGTTAATAATGCCATCAGTAGGTCAAAGCATGTGATACTGTTGGGGGTTTAAAGAATGAGGTCAATACACAGCATTTTTATTTTCTGTTTCTTAGTTGTCTGGGCAAAAGTATCATGCCCAGATTTTTTTTTTTATGATTATCTGGTACAAGCATGAACAAATTTTCGCCGATAATCCTCTGCCAGCATCATGCCCTGCCTTCCATATTTGTTCTTCCTCCTCAAGCAACACACATGCTATCCTTCCTTCACATACCTCATTGTTGTGCTGCAGATTATTACATAAAATAGTTCATATGGGCGAACATTTGCTCATGGCTGTGCAGTTAGGGAATCTACTTTCCTCCCCTTCTGCGCTGAATATTATTTAAATTAGCAAAGTATAACCAGCGTGTCATTTGACTAAAGCGTGTTTCGAATGGTTGAACTTTCCGCGGAGAGTTTCGTTCTTGTTTTCAGATTATTTGCAGCTGAAGTGCAGACTAAGGCAGTACTGTGACTCTACATATTATCTTTCTATAGCAGTTCTTCGTAATTAGCACTGTCATCTCAGTAGTGTTCATCTCTTGTTATAGCTCAGCATTTAAGATGGAGAGATGCCAACTTTATGCCTAGTTAAAATAAAAGGAGTATAGTCAACAAAATCCAGGAAGATGCTCATTTTTCTGACTGCACTGTCGCACCTGCAGAGGGAGTAGGGAGGAAGAGGGGAGAGTTGAAGGAGAGGGGAAAGCCTAAGAGGAAAGACAGAGAGTGAGGATAACCGTGACGGGCACACGCGAAGGGAGATGCAGGTGCTACATGTCGTCCCTCTCATTTTATTTCCTTCAGCCTTAGAACGTCTTTATGTTATTGCCACCGACAGAAACTTTTTTCCACTTCCGGGGAGACCTTTCGTAGTGAGACGGTTTAAGAAAGGCATATCCAACCCCTGCAGTTTGATGTCTCTGCTTACCTGAATCAAATCGTCTGAAGAGAGCAAGAAGGATGAAATAACAATGACGTCCTCTGTTTGCATGAGTTAGCCCCATCGGTCATGTGGCGTGTTTTATTGGTGTCTCATTGGTAACTCCTGACGATATTATTTAGCTTAGGAAAGACCTCTAGCAAGGAAGGGTTTAGTGCAGGGTACTTTTGTCTCCCCCAGTTACCAAAAAAAAAAAATCCCTCATAAGCTACATACAATTGTTTAACACTGGCGAAAATACTGTATACCGGGAAAAAGTCACCGTATTAAAGGTGTTAGTTTTACCACTTATTTACTGGCTGTTGATTGTTTTTATTGAGACTGATAATATTATGCACCAGTCTGGCTGTAATTATTGCATGTAGAGGCACAGACATTAGGAAAATTGGACCACACTAGATAAAAGGATCAGGGAAAGAAAGATATAACAGTGATATTTATTGTCATTTTTCCTGTTCACAGTTTTTGGGTATTTCGTATTTTCACTTTTTTTTTTGTTTCCTGTGCACATTGTTTAGGTCGTGTGTATTTCTTGTAATTTTCTGTGTGTCTGGTTTAGGTATTGTGGATTTTGTGTTTCGTTATTTTGCATGTTTTGTCATTGATATGTTTGATGTTTGGGTAGTGTGAATCTTCAGTTTGGGTATTTTGTATTTTCCGTTTGGGTATTTTGTACTTTGTCATTTTCTATACCCAATGTACGGGTACTTGTGCGTCTAGTCATAGGTGTGTTGTTTTTTTTTTTTTTTACATAGCCCTAGAGACTAGAATTTAGAGTAATTTTCTGTTGTTTTTATATTTCTTGTAATTTACTATGCTTAATGCTGGTGTATTTTGTATTTCCTGTGTGCAGGGTTTGTCTTTTTATCATTTCGTGTGCACAAAGTGTTATTCATGTGGGGGTCGCTATGTCGATAAAAAATTATACATATATGAAACATACAGTATATAAAAATAAATCGCTAAGGAGGGTGTGGTGACGAGTGTTCTTCAGGCCTATGAGAATTCAGCTCTTGATGTCTTCGTCCTCGTCACCTCGCTTAGTTACAGGTGGTGAGGGCGGCTTGGATGGCCTATGCCGCTGCTCCTCCACTTCTCCTTCACACGATCCACAGACTCTCTACCTGCGACGGAAGCGGTGGGTCAGGCCGAGGTTGACCGAGTGGGACCTGTAGGGAGAGCTGGTTTAGTGGTGAGGTGGTGATGCTTGAGTGTGGCTTTGGAGGAGAATGAAGCGTTAAAGTGGTGACAATGAAGGGAGAGAAAGAAAAGTAGTAACGTTATGACGACTGGGTGTTCGAAACTTGTGGCAAAAACTTTATACATTACAACATTCTACACTTTTAGATGTAAAAATACTTCGTGTTCACTGCCCGGAAGCTCAAGAATGTGCACTGCAAGAAGACTTAAGAATATAATCATATGATATGTGCTGTTTACTGGTGTGTCTGTCGTGTTTATTATTAGCTTGATTGAAAGGAAGTGCTTCATCACACTGAGGTCAGAATCCGACATATATTGAAGGAAACCACCCACTCGTGTAGGCTCGGTTAAAGCTGGAAAAATATTTCCCCGATTCATACGGCAACGTTCTGCTTCTCACTGTCAGCCAAATTATGTCTGACAAAAAAAAAAAAAATGTCCAAAACAGGGCACATGGAAACCGGATGCTCTTCCAGATTTTGCTGCGAACAACACAGTAGGAAATAGTTTGATGCAAATTGTCCGACATTTAGTTTGAGATAAAAACTGGGAGAATATCCTGTTTCACTGAGCCACGTTCTGAGCAAACCATTTCTCACTGACGGACATAATGTAGATGATTGAGAAATGAAATGTCCAGAATGTGAATCAGTAAAAAGGGGTATCTTTGTCCAATCTGTACTTCATCCTACACGTTTGGACAATTTACGTCAGTGGGCTGTATTCCAAGTGGCATTGTAGGCTTTGTAGCACCTTTTACTCAGTGATTTGTTCTGCATTAAGGGGACTATTCAGGTGTAACATGTAAAAGAATTCGCTAAAGAAGAGGTATTAAGAAGCCTCCTGTGCCACTTACAATATGACACAATATCCGGTTCCAATCCCAGTCTGGTGAGACTTTTATTTCTATGTTAGCGTGCGCGTTAACTGACCTTCCAAAAGAGCCCCAACTTCTCTGAGCGTTGAGGTTAAGGGAAGTTCTGCTACTGGGGGTGAAGGAGTACCCCAGGCCGGCGTTGTAGTTGCGCTGGCTGGGAAATCTGAGAGTGAGGAAGTGATTGGTTGGATGGTGAATGGAAGGAAATGAGAGAAGAACAAAGAAAACCATACTCTATGGAATTGCAGATGTACAAACTTAACAGGCACACTCTGAATTAACGTGTGTAAGACAAGAGATGATTGAAACAGCTTGCTTCCTTATCAAAGGAGGATGTGTATACAGCACTATCTCCAAGCACAGAGGAGAGAATCCACCTAAAGATGGTTGTGAGGTAAATCAGAGCAAATGTAAGTCAAATAAAAGATGATGTTGATAAAATAAGAGAAAATGTGAGTAAAATCAAAGAAATAAAAAATTCAGGATTTTTGAGACGTACCCTGTAGGTCTTGAGCGATCTACCCCGAGGTTTCCGGTGAGGGAGTGTTGGTTCCTGCTTCCCCATGAGTGTGAGCCCGCCAAGGTCCCCTGGGTACTGGTGCCACTGTTTAGGAGACACACAATAGATCATCTTACTCAGTATTGGAGCTTCTGTATGACTTTTGGAGGGTTTTATATGGTCACAAGGATGTATACAGTCGCTTAGATAGTCACATAATAGTCACACACATAGGCAGTCACATATATACAGGCAGTCACATATATTCAGTCACATATATAGATAGTCACACATGCAGAGTATAGTAATTTAGTCATACAGGCATCAATCACGGAACCTTGGATGTTATGACCAATGTATAGCTGGCACATAAAACAAAATAAAACATTCTGAATGGGCTTGAGGAAGAATTATACTTGACTTGTTTAGGTATATGAACAGATGTTGGTGTATTTAGAAGAGGCAGATTTATGACCAAAAGCTCCTCCCTATTTATACCCAGTTCCAGTTATCAAGGTACAGAATTGTTACAGTCACTGCTTGTTCGATATCTGGAAACACAGTTACGGTCTTGCGTTTATTACATCCCTCATCATTCAGAGGAGAAATACACTGAGGTGGTTTGGCCATGTGGAGAAGATGGAGAGTGAGCGACTAACAAGGAGAGTGTATGTGAGTTAGGTGGAATAGGGGGAGGGGGAGACCGAGGATGAAATGGAGAGATACAGTAAAGTGGTATGTATGAGTTAGGGGGGGGGGGGGAAGGGGGGGGGGAGGGTAGCGAAATGTTAAGGGATACAGCAACATGGCGGCGATTTGTTTGTGGCCACCCCTTACGGACTTGAGGTCACTGGATATAGATAGAGAACTCATTGCCCGGTATCAGTGGGGAGGAACTACTGACTGTGTGTACATTGCAACAAGTCTTTTAAAGAGAACATTTATAAACTACATAAAAGGCGTCCAGTGTTTACTGGTATTGCTCAGTATTAGGAGTGGATATTCTCGAACACATTTACGAAAGATTTCTTGTCGCGAGCATGATTAGCTTTTCCAGGAGGGACAGGGAGACGAGAGTGCAGAGTATTCCCATGTCTCCTAGACTCCCTAAGAAAAGATCTCTTTACTAGGAGAGGAAAATAATAGCAATTTATATTTGTTTTCTGTAGGAAGAACAAAGCTAAAGGAGTGCAAAATCTTCCCGTATCTCTCGTCCTTCCCTCAAAAAGAAAAGAGAAAGCATCCCTGATCACCTGAGAGTACTTTTTGCTTCAGTGCAGGCGTTAACTCACCTTGTGCCCCATCTCCTCTGAGCGTCTAGGTTCAGAGAAGTGCGACTGCTGGGGTTGTACCTGTATCCCAGGCCGGCGTTGTAGTCAGTCGTGCGGGGGAACCTGAAAGAGGAAGGAAGTGACTGCTTGATTGATGGTATGAAGAAACTGCTCGTAATAGTGTAACAACAAAGAACACTGATTCCAAATTTCACTTCATTCCCTTCAAAAAGAGCGTTTATACTTTTACGTTTATTCAGTTGAAGACTCTCGGACTTGGAGAGTTTAAAGTTATATAACCCTCATTAATCTTTTGAGTACGAGAGGTCTTA
>JAGKTI010022173.1:3638-15384 GCA_018397915.1 Birgus latro | reverse complement strand
AAAGCATGAACTGTTTGAATTTTAACTAAAAAATGATGATTTAGAAGTGAGTAAGGCATAGGTGGTCAATACTTGCCAGCATAGTATATGTAAGTATCGGACATGGAATCCATCTTTTCTCACATTTTATGCATTAAATTATTGGATACAAAGCATCAAATACAGTAAATGATGTAAAGTGCTCCCAGAAAAATGGTTATGTTAGGTTTGGTTAGATTATGACCGGACATGGAATTCACTGGCATTCACCTTTTTCATTGCTTGTGCACTTAAAAACCATGTGTGAAAAAATGAAATTGCAAACAGGAAATTATGATTAACTTTTTTGGAAATTTTTTAACACATTTACAGCATGATGAAAATAGGTTAGACATGAAAATCTTTATGGTAATGATAGGTTAAGTTAGGATAGGTTAGGTTAGGTTAGGTTAGGCTATGACTGGACGTGAAATTCACTGGCTTTCACCATTTTCATACCTGGCAATAGATAGATATATATATTTACAGCATGATGAAAACAGGTTAGACATGAAAATCTTTATGGTAATTTTAGGTTAGGTTAGGATAGGTTAGGTTAGGTTAGGTTAGGTTATGACCGGACATGAAATTCACTGGATTTCACCATTTTCGTAGCTGGTGCACTTAAAAACCATGCATGAAAAAATTAAATTGCAAGCAGGAAATTATGATTAACATTTTTGGAAATTTTTTAACACATTTACAGCATGATGAAAACAGGTTAGACATGAAAATCATTATGGAAATCATCTTTCACACAGTTTATGCATGAGATTAATGATATGGAAAGAACAAAACAAGGAATTTTGATGAAGTTAGGATACTTATGAAAAAGAAGCCGCCGTCTTGATGTAATAACCCACTCTATCATCTCGGACTGTGACAGCAAGACCTTGCACCTGACACTACTTTGCAATTGACAGTCACCAGCACTTCTCACCAACACTTTCCACAACGTTTTTTTTTTATAACTGGGATCACATCACTTCACTGCACTGTACATAACAGTAAATTCCCGTGTGGTCTAGTGACGAGCCCTGGAGAATTTAGTCGCTGTCAGAGTCCGAGATGAGCTGACGGAGACGGCGTAGGGGCATCTTGGTGGGACGTGGTGGTACACTATCCACCACAGAGGACTCCGAAGATAGACGCAAACTAACATCCAGCGGTGACTCAGCCGTATCTGATGTGCTGGGCTGTGGCTCGGAGCTAGAAGGCCTGTCTTGGTGAGATGATGGTGTGGAGCGAGGGTTGACGACGGCAGGGTTGACTGGCCTGAAAAAAAATATCAGTGGTCGATTGACGCAAAGGACGACGATTTTGACAATTAATGATGCGCTGCCTTAAAGCTTGCACTTCACCCACAAAACCCAAGGTCCCCATCTCCCTGTCGCAGTCCGGGTGTTCTTGGTAGTCAAGGACGAACTCCACATACTCCTGGAGTGTGCTCAGCCTGGGGATGTTTGGGGTAGTGGCAAGCCTTGAGGAGTCCGCATCATTGTCGCTGTCCTCGTCGGAATCTTCCTGCTGGGTACTTGGACCGGCCATAGTAGATACAATCTCGGCATCAGACATGATCTGATACCCAGGATCGCCCTCGTCGTCATCCAACCACTCGCGCACTTCGTCGACATCGACATTGTCTCCACCCGCACGAAGCCTTGCATGAAAGTCATCCACGTCAAAACCAAGAAAATCGTGCACCACGTCACTTCCATGAAGCAGCCGAGACCAACCGTTTTCTAAAGTCTTGACAGAGACTTCCTTCCATGCACTGGCCCAGTTGTAGATGGCAGACTTGAGGTTGTATCGGCGAATGTTTTCGACAGTTTTTTGTCCTTGCATGTCTCGTCCTTCCCTACGATCGTCCTCATCCACGTACACAACCATCACCTCGTCCAAAAACTTCCATCGGTATAGCCTCTTCGTTGCCACAATCACTCCCTGGTCCATTGGTTGGATGAGAGCAGTCGTATTAGGTGGCAAAAACAGACACCTTATGCCGCCATTCTCAGCCACCAACTCCTTGTCTGACGGATGCGCAGGTGCATTGTCTAGAATCAGGAGGGCCTTTACCTGGTCTTTTGGGATTTTCAGTATCTCCGTCTGATAACGAATGACCTCCTTTACAAATTGCTGGTGGAACCAATTTCTGAAGATCTTGGTTGTGAACCATGCCTTCAGAGAATGATACCACACGACAGGAAGGGGATCCATTAACCCACGAAGGCAACTAGGCTGCTATGCATGGCCTACAATAATGGGCTTGAGCCGGTGCATGCCGTTAGCATTTGCACAGCACAAAGCAGACACCCGTTGCTTGGAGAGCTTGGGGCCAGGCAAACGCTTCTCCGTCTCCTCTGCAAGAGTGTTTGTGGGTATTGAATGGTAAAATAGGCCAGTTTCGTCAGCGTTGTAAACTTGACTGAGAGTGAGGCTCTCCCTATCAATTAAGCCATTCACCTTCTGCCGAAACTGTTGTATTCCTTTGTCGTTAGTGTCCAGAGCTTCGCCATGGGTCTTACGGTTGGTAAGTCCGTGTTGTAACTTGAACGCGAAGAGCCAACCTTCAGATGCCTTGAAGTCTGGGGTGTCGTGTAGCCTTGTGAACTTCTCAGCAGCAGCTTTCAGCTCCGTTCCACGTACTAACACACCAGCAGCACGTTGTTGTCAATACCAAATCAACGTGGAGCAGTCAGCGTCTGCATACGTTGGACTAAACATCACCTTCCTCTCCATGTTCCATTTGGTCTTCGAAGCGAAATCAGCCGTGTACTGCTGTAGTTTGTCTTCGGACTTCTTGATATCAAACAAGGTGGAGCGAGGGAGGCTGAATTCACGACGAATCCGTGATGTCGGCCACCCGGCGTCCACCTTCTGCAATACCTGCCTCTTCTTCTCCAGAGTCAGAACCACTTTCTTCCTCTTCTCAGGAGGTGTGGCTATCATCACACACATGATGAAGAAAGTGAAGAGCAGCATCAAGCCCTGCAGGAGGTAGGGTATCACCACAAAAGCAATCACTTCGGCCGCCATTGTCGGAGCTGTTTACGATCCAGGAGCAGAGCGGGAAATGGGACGGACAGACAGGCGCCACGCACGAAAACACAGCCGATTGGCGCTCGCAGGAAATTTAAACTGACGCTGTCCAAAAAAATCGGATTTTTTTCAAATTTTTCCGAATTTTTGACCATTTTGGGTGGTGGACAGCCCACGAACGTTCCAATAGTGAGGGATCCGAATAATGGGCATCCAAATAATAGAGAGATTACTGTATATATATATATGTATAGATATACAGTAAGACCTCGCTATAACGGACTATTTGGGGCCCAAGCCAGTCCGAAAAATGCGAAATTCCGATAAAAGCGACATCCGGACTTAGCCCTGCTAATCCGGACTTTTTCCAATATATCAGACATTAGTCCGGATTGCATCAGTGGTTTTCACCACCATTGCAGTATTGTACTGTGTTATACCTTCACTACATTAATCAGATGGCATAATAATACTGTACTGTGCACTGAAAAACATGTCTTTTATTTGTCTTATTGTGGTGAACATAGCTGAAGTGGCCATGCAGTCCGGACTGCTTTCTGGCTTTATCGGACTTCTTCCGATATATAGGAGTTTGGTCCGGTAGCTCCTCGAGTCCGATAAAAGTGAATTCCGGTCTATTGAAGTTTGTTATATCGAGGTTTTACTGTATATATATATATATTTTTATGCAAGGAAGAAGGAACCATAGGCTATGGGCCTGCAAACTGTTCCTTCCAAGAATAAACAAAAACAATACAGAAGAGAGCCAAATTCAAGATCCGTTCCTTTCGAGATGCCTGGACACACTGCTTTTGAAAGATTGGAGATCATAGGAAGTAGGAAATACAGACAGAGGAAGACAGTTCCAGAGTTGACCAGTTGCATAAATGAAGAACTGAGAGTAATGGTTAACCCTTGCATTAGAGAGTTGGACAGAAAAGGGATGAGAGGTTGTTTTTAGATGGGTACAACGTGCCCGTCGTAGAGGTGGAGGGATGCAGGCAGACAGTTCAGAGGAACAGTGGCCATTGAAGTAGCGACAGAAAAGAGATAAATATGCAACAGTGCGACGAAGAGACAGAGGTTGAAGGGAGCTAGTAAGAGGAGGAGAGGTATTGAGACGAAAAGCCTTTGACTCCACCCTGTTGAGAAGGGCTGTATGTGGGGAGCCTCCCCACGCATAGGAGTTGTATTCCATACAGGGGCAAATAAAACCCATGTATAAAGTCAACAACTGTGCAGGGGTAAAGAAGGTTCGGAGTCGGCTTAGCACACCTAATCTCTTGGAAGCAGATTTCACAAGAGTTGTAATATGTTCTTTCCAAGATAAATCCCGAGTGAATGAAACCCCAATCATGTTCAAGGATGATGCAGGAATGAGCTGGACATTATTAAACATCAGTCGGTACTCCTGTGAAAGATTCTGTCGGGTTGATAGGTGTAACAACTGAGTCTTTGATGCATTAAAAACAACAACGTTATTTTTACCCCAGTCCGAGATATGAGCCAAGTCAGACATTAGGTGTGCCATAGCCTCATCCCATGTTTGTTGAAGTAACTTCTGAGATGGACGTTGCGGGAACCAAATTGAGAGGTGAAGGGTGGAATCATCAGCGTACGAGTGGGTAGGGTTAGATGTACAGCTTAGGTCATTGATGAATAAAAGGAAGAGAGTTGGTGATAGGACAGAGCCCTGAGAAACACCATTATTGATAGATCTAGGAGAAGAGGAATGGCCGTCTACAACAGCGGGTATAGAACGACCAGAAATGAAGCTAGAGTTGACGGCACAGATAGAAGGATAGAAACCGTAAGAGAACAGTTTAGAAATTAAAAAGTTATGCCTATATTATTTGTGAAAACCAATATACTCTTGTAGTACATGTAAATTCATACTAAATAAATAAATATTTACCAATTAGAAAATGTCTTCTCTGGAGCCTGGCCTGAGAGAACACATTACCAAGGGAGAGTACTGTTACCTCTACTGGTATCTCTAAACTCAACTGAGCACTTTCTCTTAGAATTTTCGATTTTTCTCATAGAAAGCGGAGGTTTTAGCCCCCCCCCCCAAAAAAAAAAATGAAAAAAAATGAAAATCTACCAGTATGGGGGGGGGGTCATTGTTGAAAAATTTGCTGGGATGAAGCAGGTTAATAAAACACAGTATTATAGCGAGCAGTATAGTGCTTTATGCATTTGTGATAGTGTGCAAAAAACAAACAGCAAAAGAGATAACAAACCAAGCCATTTACCACTTTGATGTCATTGTGTTTGTTTGACCAAAATAATCAAGTGATTCAGAGTTGCCATAGCAGCCAGCAGATTTGTTCATTCATTCATCTTGATATGCAAGTTTCAATCAGTGTCGTGGCATGATCGAAGAGTAACATTAAAATTAGGGATGGGTCAAATAGTACTACCTGCCACGCAGTCCCTAAGACACACACTGACACCAAACTTGACATGAGCCTGCTCTGACATGCCAGGGACGCAGTGTGAAATTTCTGCTCACTCAACCCAACGATATGACCTATAGAGGGTTCCTATTGTCTGGTGAAAATTGGTCACAAAAGTGCGCCTGGGTCAAATGCAACTGACCGCACGGACTTATAATTTACACCATCATCGTCAGCTTGTCATTCCACGACTTTTGGTGTACGGCATGTCGAAATCCAGGGGGGACAAATGTGGACAGACAAACACACACAGACATCTCTTATTCACATAGTAATACTGCATTGGTGAGATTCACTTAGTATCAGATACCTCTATATACTGTACCTTTAACAGCTATGGAGAGAGTGTGGTATTTAAAAATAGATTCGGTTTACAAAATGTTTTAGAAATCTTACTGGTATGTTTATAGTATGAAACATAAATTATGTAAAAATAAACTGATTTTATTGTGGTACCTATTATCGGCTAATTTTTCTACCCCAGATCCAGTATCATTAGTAATCAGGTTGTCCATGCTGAATTACAGAATTATCAGAAATGCTTATTTAGCTGTTTCTTTATATTATTATTTCCTTGTTTTGGTGTCTTGTTTTACTTTTATTGGTTTAATATACAGAGGGTTGTGATTAAAAAAAATTTTTTTTTTTAGAGAATCTTGGAGAGCGTCTAGAGAGTGAGGGTGGACCTGAGGCACTGTTATCAGCCTTGGTCTGCTATGTATGTGCTGGCAGCCTTGACAAGTTTGTTTCCTGCTGGATGAAGATTAACCCTACCACACACAAGCCTGCAGAGTTACAGGTTGAGTACTGTATAGCACTTTAGTAGTTACAGTTTGAGTACTGAATTAAACATAATTTCACTCAGTATAAAAAGGAGTGTATTGTGATTTTTGCATATTGTAATATGGGAAATTGAGACCAGCTGAGTGTGTGCTTGGATGGTATGATTAAATGAAGAGAATGATGGAGGTACTGTAGGATGGTGAAGAGGGTATATTTTATTTGTGTTTTAAAGTGGGAAGTGGTGTAATAGGCCAAGAAATTGGTATATGGTAAAGAAGTGTGTTAGAAGTCAAGGTATGGAAGTTGGTGGGGCTGGAAGATTGATAAAAGATTGAGTTATTTTTTATTAATTATGCACAGAAGAGAGTAAATCACCCAGGGGGTGTAGAGTGGGTTCGTGGAATGTGGAAAGTTTGAGGGGAAGAGCGGGGGAAGTCTTTGAGGCATTCAGTAGGAGGTGGGTGGATGTGGCATGTTTGCAGGAAGTCCGGTATAGGGGTGTATCAGCCAGATTGTTGGGAAGGATTGCTACTATAAGTTTTTTTGGCAGGGGGGAACTGATGGATATGGGGGTGTGGGTGTGTTGGTTGCGGAGAAATGGGTAGAATATGTTATGAATGTTAATAGAGTAAGTGATAGGATATTAGTAGTGAAAATTTTGATTGGTAGGAAAATGATTGTAATTATATCGGCATATGCTCCATAGCCAGGATTGGATGACGCAGAGAAGGATAGATTTTGGGATGACTTAATACGTGTAGTAGGTGGTATGGGCGATGATGAGGTAGTGGTTCTGGAAGGGGATTTGAATGGTCATGTGGGTGAAGCAGCTCAAGGTTATGAAGGAGTCCATTGGGGATGTGCATATGGTGTGAGGAATGCGGAAGGGGAAAGAATACTCGAGTTTGGGGAGGCTATGGACATGATTGTGTTCAACACACTGAGTTGTTTGATTATGTAGGATTCCGGGGGAAATAGCAGTCATATAGATTATTTTCTGGTCAGGAGGGTTAATAGGAGGTTACTGAGGGATGTTAAAGTTATAGGAAGTGAGGAGTGTGTGCAGCAGCAAAAACTTGATTTGTGACATGGTACTTAAAGAACAAGTGATGAGAAGGAGGACATATATACCTAGGAGGAAAATATGGAAGCTGGGAAACCAATCAGTAAGGGATACCTTTTACAGTGAGATGAGGAGAGTGGTGGCTGAACAGGGAGCTGTAGATAGAGGCGTTAATGAACAGCATAGAGCCCTTAAGAACAACCTCTTGAGAGTTACCGATGCAAGTTGCGGTTGGACAAGAGGCCCACCAAGACATAAAGTAACTTGGTGGTGGGATGAGGGTGTAGAAGCTGCAGTTAAGGAGAAAAGAAGGCTTTTCTGGGAATGGAAGAAGGGTGGTAACAGGGAGGAGGACTTGGCTGCCAAGCGTAGGGCTAGAAGAGAGGTATACAGGGCGAAGTCTGAGTCCCAGAGACTTTTACTTGATAATCTAATTCATGGGGATAGGAAAAATTCAATTTTTAGGGTGGCACATCATGTGAAGAGGGATAATCAGGACATTGTAGGTGAGCAGCGTGTGAAGAATGATAAAGGAAGGGTAGTGGTGAACAGTGGGGATATTAAAGATGTATGGAGAGAGCATTATAGCCGGTTGTTGAATGAGGAGTTTGATTGGGATAGGGAAGGTTTGGAGGCAGCAGATCCAGTGTTTGGCCCTTGGCCTTTGATTGACGCTGCTACTGTGAGTGAGGCAATAGGCAGGATGCGGGTGGGGAAGGCGGCAGGTGTGTCTGGATTGACTGCTGAAATGTTGAAGGCCTCAGTAGATACTGGGGTGAGGTTAGTCACTGACCTGATAAATATGATTATATATGAGTGTGTTGTCCCAGATGATTGGCTGAAGAGTGTAATTGTAAATGTGTACAGAGGGAAGGATGATGCCCTGGAAAGGGGAAATTACAGAGGTATAAAGCTCTTAGATCAGATAATGAAAGTAATGGAGAGAGTTCTAGAAGGTATGATTAGAGAAAGAGTGAATATTGATGAGATGCAGTTTGGGTTTATGCCAGGCAGGGGGACCACTGATGCCTTATTCATTGTTCAACAGCTTCAGGAAAAAACGTATTGGAAAGAAAAAGGAATTGTGTTTTGTTTTTGTTGATCTGGAAAAGGCCTTTGACAGAGTCCCTAGAGAGGTGGTGAAGTGGGCGATGAGAAAGCTAGGGTTGGAAGAGTGGCTGGTTAGGGTGGTTATGGCCATGTACGTGGGTGCTCGCACCCAGGTAAGAGTGAATGGAGTTTTGAGTGATGAGTTTTCCATGAATGTTGGTGTGCATCGGGGGTCAGTTTTGATTCCCTTATTGTTTATCATGGTACTTGAAGCCCTCTCACGTGACTTCAGAGTTGGACTCCCGTGGGAGATGTTGTATGCTGATGATTCGGTGTTGATTGCAGAGAATGAAAAGGAGGCTGAGGAAAGATTTAAGAAATGGAGAGATGGTATGGGGCACAAAGGCTTAAGGGTAAATCCAGACAAAACAAAAGTGATGATATCTAGGGTTAGTGGCGGTACAATCAGAGGAGAGGGAGAACGGCCGTGTGTAGTTTGCCACAAGGGTGTGGGAAGTAATTCCATCCTGTGCAGTGGTTGTGATAAATGGGTGCACAAGAGATGTAGTGGTATTAGAGGTAGACTGCGAGATAATGCTGATTTTATGTGTGCGGCGTGTCGGGGAGAGCAGGTGGGGATTGTTATGTGTGAAAGGATTGAACTTGCTGGTGAGTCTCTTGAGTGTGTGGAAGAGTTTTGTTATTTGGGAGACATGTTATGTGCCGATGGTGGGGCTGGAGTTAGCTCGGTTTCTAGGGTGAGAAGCGATAGGAAGAAGTTCAGGGAGCTGTTGCCTCTCCTGACATTGAGAGGACTCTCCTTACATGCTAAGGGGTCGTTGTATGCAGCATGTGCTAGGATTGTGATGCTGTATGGTAGTGAGACCTGGGCAGTAAAGAAAGAGGATAGTCGCGGCCTTAAACATACAGAAATGACAATGATTAGGTGGATGTGCAGTGGGTCCTTGCTTGCATGGCCTGGAGGGGCTGAGTTTACGATGGAAGAGTTGGGAGGTAGGATGGGACTGGAGTGTATTGGTGTTGTGATGAGGAGAGGTAGGCTGAGGTGGTTTGGACATGTGGAGAGGATGGGGGATGATAATTGGGTGCAGAAGGTGAGAAGTGTTGACACTGGGGGAGGGGTTGGAAGGGGTAGACTGAGAAAGACATGGGACGAGGTCATTAAGTGTGACCTCAGGGTTAAGGGATTGAACAGGGAGGCTGCCAAAGATCGAGCAGCATGGAGAGCCGCCATTAGGTGACCAAGGCCGACACATGCAAGCATGTTGGAGCCTTCAAAAGTGATTACGATTTACAAGCATAGGATAACGTTTAGTCACTTTTCATAACTCAGTAGGCAACACATTGACTCAGCGTGGCTGGATTATTTTTAACCCCTTTGACACTGGACATCTGTGGACATAGGAACTGTATCCCAGATGTCTTCCATTTTCTCTTGAGACATCCAACATATGATAACTGTACTTTTTAAAAATTCTTATTACTGCATATGTATCTAGTTAAAGTAAAACTGGGGACAGACATCATAAGGAACTTAGGTGTGATGGTCAGTTCTGTATCTTCTGTATCTTGGACCTTTGAGCCCATGACAAGTCATTTACCCTGTCTCCTGGGATGGAAGGCCATTGGATCTGCCAGGTTCCAGTTGCCTTTCGTAGTGTTACTCTAACTGTGCTACTACTGAATAGTGTCTTAAATATTTTGGGTATCGTTGCTGACTATTTCTGAGACAAGGCAGTGTATCTGGAGAGGCAGCCAGCTGCCATATTATGGCAAACCTGGTGGACAGTGATTGGCTGAAGACCAAGGGTGGGAAGAGCTAAGACATGAAAAAATGAGCACTTTTGGCTCTCCCCAGAGCATCAGGCAGCCAGTCACACCCTCCCAGCTTTCTCCTTGAGGGATATTTGATGTTGCCTAATAGGCCCTCAGTGATGTAGCAGATAAGTCATGGTACTGAAAGGGTTAAGTGTATTTATGAAACAATAAAAACAAAAAACACAGTTACTCAAAATGTGCAAATTGTTAGGCATTAGCAGTGGAGCAAGGATTTCAGAGGCTTGGATGTTTTATTAAGTGCCTGACCCATGTCACTGAGTATACCATTAATTCTCCCACTTTTGTTCATTGTTATTTTTCATTTTGTAGGTCTTTTCTCATTCCATCTTTAAAAGGGGAAAAAAGTCATGACAGTGGTGGTGGTGGTGGTGGTAAAACAAACAAGGCTGTCATGGGAAGGTAGGGTAAGTATGACTGGCATCATATATCACCAAACAAGTTGCCATTGTAACCAAATGAATTTAAACAATTTATAATCGTTTTCCCCGGTGTGGTAAGCCTGTGGTCAAGGCAGCACAAGTTCTGAATTGTGCCTTTTGTAATGCATGATTCCATCTCCCTTGTGAGGACTTGATCCAAGCAATTGCCTGTTTATGAGAAGGACCCATTGGTTAGGCTGTTGGTGATTCTGTAGCTGGTTCCTCTTGACAGTTGGTTGTGCTTTGTGGAAGAGGGAAACTCAGTTATAAGAAAAAGACTTAGTAGATAAGATATATAGTTTCTCCAAATTTTGATGCCAGCCAAAGACAACGGTTTCCGTGTCAAGGTATGTATGCTATAACCAAACCCAGTCACTTGCACACGTACTGTAGTTTGGCAGACTCTAGAGGGCAACAAGAAAGATGTACCAAAGGATACTGTGGAGATATGCACTAATGGCAAAATGAAAACCGTTCACAACCATGAAGTGCTGGTAGTGGAGTAAAAAGTAGTGTTGTTGTTCAGATGAGTCATGTGAGCCCTGACAATGTCAGGGATTCCTTTGACTCAGTAGCAGTTGATAAGTGTCTGAAAACTAAGCTGCTGGACTTGAAATTACTTTGATTGGGTGACCAAGGATGAGATGGAGGGATGGAGTGGAGAGGTACGTGAGAGAGGGGGTGTGAGGTAGGAGCGGGGCAGTGAAATGGCGGAGGATGTTGTGACATGGAGGCGATTTGTTTGTGGCCACCCCTTACAGGATTAAGGCGTTTAGCAATAGATACAGAGATAGCAAGCCAAAATAAAGCATTGAATATATTGGTTTCAATTGCTCTTGATTAATGAAAGCATCATGTAGAGGTAAGGGCCCTTATTTTCTAATGTAATGTTTTGCGCTGTTCTGAGCTTCTTCAGGCACTAGTTGTCTCTGTCATAACCCTAGTCCTGTATTCTGTAGTGTACAGTATACAGCACACTGAAGCCTGCCTATGGGAAATGGGGAGGGAGAGAGGTGAGGAAGATTGGGTAGCATTGGCTTTTTTTTTTTTTTTTT